>NDFZ01005400.1:56560-185352 GCA_002192655.3 Mamestra configurata | reverse complement strand
AATAAGGTGGCGGCAGTGCGGGCTGTGCAGCGCGACTGTGAGCACGCGCGTACGCTACATGACCGCTTGCGTTCGTCAACTCTCGCCGGCGCGGGCGGCGGACACTTGTCGTAAATTACGAGTATCATGACTTCAAAAAGAGGAAAAAAATATTGTAGTGTTTTCGGGTGCCTCAATAATGATTTCGCAAACCCGGACTTATCATTCTTCATACTTCCTACTCAACCAGAAATGTAAGTACCTACTTATACTTAAATATTATTAGAAAATATGGTATTGTATTGTTTATTTCACAGTTTATTTGCTTTATTAAGAGCGTAGCCGAGTCGCATTTTTCTGAATACTATGTTTAGAGCTAAAGTTTATTTTAAGAAGTCTAGTTTTACTATAAAATAGAGGATTGAGTACGAAACATCGTTTTGGTAAACATATTTTTCGCGTAGGTATAGTTGTAATAAGGACAATTTCACAATAATTAATAAATAATAATAAAGCGTTCCGGACGTGCAGAAACAGGAGAAAAATTTTCTCGGTATCAAATTTGTAACTTAGTATAATAAATGTTATGTGAATAAAAGCTTTTTATTTTTACTAAATTTATAAATTGGTAAAATATTCAATCATAATATGCTTTTTATTTTATAAATTTAGATCAAGTGCTGCTTGTTCGAAAATATTAACTAAAAGTAAAAGTGACAACCCTGGGTATCAACGCAAGAGTAGGCTAATAACTCGGCGGGCGGCCTTAGATAACCTACTGTATATTTATCTACTGTGCCGCGGGTAACTGCGTCAAGTATAGTCGATTCTTTTTTTGTTGCTCCAGATTGTAAGCAGACGTCAGAGAGGACCAGTAGAATTTCCAATTGCAAAGGTTTTATTGGATTCGGATAATTAAGAAAATATCGGATTATCCCTTGCCCTGTAGGTAATCATTGACATTTTTGTAGAAACTGAATTCCAGAAAGAAAACATCAGAGGCTCATGTCAAGTATTTCGAATGAGGGCTATCGCGTTTGAATTCGCCGCTAGAGGCGCTAGTGTAGCGTGAGGTCTTCTAAATGTCAAATATCACTGTTGATTGGCTTTTTTCAAGGGTTTATTTATTCATTTCTTGTGATTTTTGTGAATATTTTACTAAAACAGCCTGACTATGGCAGATTAAGTTGCGGTTCTACCGCCCACTGCATTGAACTTTTTTTGTCCGAAATATGTGTCCTTCTTTTACCATTATGATGAGTCCACGTAACACTGCGACACTATATATGTTGTATTAAATCGCACGCATCATAAATTATTTTCCTTCCAACTTTGTTCACATCCGCGTAATAACAACTTTAATGCTACGCTTAAGGACCTTACTCGCCAGTGGCGCCAACTGGTGAGCACGAAAACGGTAGCCCCCATTGCAACTGGCTGGATTGTGATGTTTATTTTTTTCTTTTGGTGTTTTCATATGTACTGGAAAGGCCAGTTTCCAGTTATGGGAACTTCGGTACACTGTAGATAGTAATAAAATACTTGTAAAAAAGTTTTGCTCGTGTCGGCTGTCCAGCCGACCGATGTCTTTGCTGAACAACGCCTGAACACGCATAATCGATCATTCTTTCGCATCCAGCGAATTCCTAAGACGTCAGTACATCTAGTCCAATTTTTTTTTCCTAGTTTCTGAACTTAATCGAGAATAATCGCATGACAAATTGTCAAACGCGAGTTGGCATTAATTTCTAACAGCCAATCAGCTCACTTGACTTGCGAGTAATTTGTGACTTTGTTTATCATAATTTGTTTACATACCCGATTAACACATTAAAGTACGGCTATAACGAGATGCTTCGGTAAACTGTAGTTGGCGTGAAAACCGGTGCTTCACACGGCATTCAAGCGACAGTTCACTGGCTGTTGGCTACAGTGTCGACCACACAGTAAGATAACTTGTTCACCCGATTGTGGTTGGTGAGAAATTAAATGCTGAAAGGTACATTCGTGAGTGCTTAGAACCTCACGTGATACCATACGCGGACTATGTGGGCCCAAATTTCCTTTTTATGCATGATAATGCAAGGGCCCATGCGGCCGGCATCGTCAGGGAATATCTTCGGGATGTGAACATCACAATTATGGACTGGCCAGCCAGAAGCCCAGACATGAACCCCATTGAGCACATGTGGGACGAGCTAAAAAGACGTGTTAGGGCTCGTCAGCCAGTTGCCCAGACGATGCAGGAGTTGAAAACTGCCATAGAAGAGGAATGGGAGATGATCCCTCAAAATTGCATAGAGCGGTTGATAAACTCTATGCCTAATCGTATGAGAGCTGTGGTAGATGCCCATGGAGGCAACACGCGTTATTAAATTAAACCTTTATTTGATAAAACATGTTTTTTATTCAAAAATCAATTGCCTTTAACAAGGCGCATATCCGACTTGTTAGGCGTAGCTCCATGTCGTATGGTATTCTGAATTCAAATTTAAAACAATACGATCGAAAAAGATGGTAAAATGTATCAGGTTTAAAACTGCATCAACAGTTTTTGTTCAATCTAGCAATCATATTTCGGTAGGGGCCATCGAAACCTAAACTCTAAGGTGGGCCAATAGATGTGTCCAGAAGTGTATTAAGAAAAATACACCTTTTATTTTTTTGACATTTGACTCATTTTCTCTCATCTCAAAGTACAATCAACAAAGCTATTTGGTATGCAGGCAGCTAACTTGCAACTACTTTTAAACAATGTTGTGGTTGTGAGTGTGCTGAGTAGACATTTTTTGTACATCACACTGTCATAAGCTTAAAAAGTTAACGATTATATATTACACGAAAAATGTGATTTTTGCCTGTATACTAAATAGCTTTGTTGACTGTACATACATATGTGATATTTTTTAGTGCACCTAAGTAATAATATTAAACTGAAAAGATGACTCTTTAGTCTACCAGTCTGGACTAAAAGCTGATTCCAATGTGTTGGAGAGGAGGAGACGCAGCTATGTCGATTACTCTGACACCATTGATGTAATAAATTGAGATCAAGACACTGAAGTTTAAACTCCACGAGCTGATCCCATCATCGCCCTTTTACTACCGGAATACCAGACGTACTGTTAGGTACCATCCGCACTTTGTCGGTATCCCGATTAGGCGTACTCAGCGCTTCTCCTCCACATTTATTATTCGCACAGCCAAAGTGTGGAACTCCCTGCCAGCGTCTGTGTTCCCTTCAACATATACCCCGATTGCCTTCATAGCAAGAGTCAGGCATCACCTGGGCACGCTCGCTCCAGGGGGGTTACTCTCTAAGCCCAGTAACCCCCAGTAGTCCGTAGTTTCGGGCTTAGTTGCGGGCGTATTCTAGTCTGTATCACCTACGGACTTATGAATAGTTCCGAACCCGAACAAAGAATGAATGACAACACGATTTGACAGTTACTGTCAAATCGTGTTGTCATTAATTCTTAGTGGTTAGGTGATACGGACTAGAATGCTAAGCCCGAAACTACGTACTTCGGGCTTAGAGAGTAGCCCCCCAGCTTAGACCTCATCCATAACTTACATTCTGCATCATCATCATCAGCCCATTCTTCAATAAATATAAAACAACTACCTATTATGTTTGTCAAAACCTCATAAGTATTGATAGACTAGCTCTCCTAGCCAGCAGCTTCGCCCGCGGGAATGTCTTATAATATCCCAAGGGATAAAAAGTATCATTGTCCTGTTATAAAGACATCGTCTACCCGAGTGCCAAGTTCTATCACGATCCGTTCAGCCGTCGAGACGTAACAGACAGACAGTCATAGTTACCTTTGCATTCATAATATTAGTATGGATAATAATTACGAGATATATCGGCAAGATATAAACCATAGCTGTATAATCTGGAAACCAGAAACATTCAGTTTAAAAGGCAGTTAAAGAATATGTTATTTAAAAAATTGGTCATAAACATAAGCACGTTATCAATTATTAGAAATCAGACGTACGCACTATTAGGTAAACAAAGATAAAACCAAGAAACCGTGGTAAATACCATTCACTTCTTTAGAATACAAACATGGGTTTCTTTCACATCTTCAAATTCCACCAAAACAATAAGTCCCCTATTTCATAAGATGATAAATCACTAATCTCATGGAATATCCAGCATCTGTTCATTCTTAGAACCTCTAAATATTTTGCTACGGCAGGTGATTCACTGTCGATACGTAGATAACCATTTAAGAGTAATCAATTTGTTATCAGCTACTAATGAGTCACACACTGATAATACTTTCTATTATCTTCGAACTGCCCTATTGCCCTAGATGACGCATGGATAGCCGTGGTCCCGTGGACTTTGGGTTTGAGTCAAGGTCAAAACTTTTTGTGGCTTGTAAAGCCCCGTTAATCACGGATTGTGTGGCCAAACATAAACGATTTTAGTTTGAATGCAACAGTTATATCTTGGCATAGATTCTTCTGGTTATTACCATGTCCTTCTATTGTTTTAGGATATCTTATTCGAGGAGAGTAGCTCTTGCCATATATAAATGACCAGCCTGCAAGCAAGGATGAATTACGCGGGTGTGTCACCGGAAAATTGCAGACTCCGTAAGATTTTAATAAATCTTTATAAGATTATAATTTCTCGATATATTATGAAATATCGTTTTGTATACAATAAATACTTTCTAAATTTAATAGGTTCCAATATATTCGAGACTTATGAAGAAAAAATAGTTTACAATTTCACGTGATATTTTACAATCTTACGGCGTTTGCAATTTTCCGGTGACAGGTGCAACACATTAGCTTGATTGGTAGTTTCCTCTGATTGCTCTTCTGTTGATAACCAAGACGTACCTATTCCTGAAACGACAACTTGGAAAAGCCAGTGATAGGAAAAATACAGGGAAAACGACCAAGAGGGAGGAGCCCTATGCGCTGGACAGATCGTGCGAAAGGAGGTTCGAGGGGGCAACGACCCTCCGCAATGAGGAAAACGACACAAGGAGGAGCAGGAAGATACCTATATTTATAGCTTTTACAAGGCAGGAGAATTAAGAGCTTTCCTTTTTTCTACCTGGTTGTCATTGCAAAACTTTTTAACCGACTTCAAAAAAAGGAGGAGGTTCTCAATTCGTCGGAACCTTTTTTTTTATGTATGTTCCCCGATTACTCGAAGATGGCCCAGGTGGTCCCATGATCATCAAGTCAGGATCTGATGATGGGATCCTGGAGAAATAGAGAGAACTGTTCAAATTGTATAGGCACACTTGAAGCGATTTGCATAGTTTTTGGAAGTACTTTATCATACTTTCTCGGAGTGGTCCCATTTCAATTTGGTAAAAATCTGATGAAGAACTTCGGAGATAGACAACGGAACTCCTCAATAAATGATAGCAAATGGACTGGGATTGCTGAAATCTCATGTCTGTCTATTGTTTACAACAGTTCATAACATAACATCACGCCGGTACGCTGTGAAGGGGTAAGCACATGTGAACCACAAAAAGTGAAAAAAAAAAACGCATAAAATAACTTATAAAAAGTATAAATAATTGTTTTTTCGTTTTTTGACACCGAATTCCGTAGTGTTTTCTATTTGGAAGTCGGTTGTATTTTTTTGTAAAAAGTTTTTTTAAGGTTCAAAACCCGTTGTGGAGAACGTACATTTCACACATGTCTTCGATTTTTGGTTCTAGCACATGCCTTTTCCCTCACGCTGTATATCAAAGCAATAACAATTAATAAATACAAACCACGTGTTACTTTATAGTATTCGTACCTGACCTTTAACACAATAAACGATTTACGAACAGACTGACACTTCTTCAAGTTATGCAGATGATAACCTTCCGGGTCATAGATAAAGATCCTCCTATGCGTTTGGCACTGTTACTATTCAATTAGTAATTGAGTACAGCATGTAATTGAGATGTATTAATTACGAGAGGTGGATTCCAGGACAGAAACTAGAGTTTGATGACCGGGAAAGAATAACCATTTTTCTAGAATGCGGAAAACAGTGCGATTAGGAATGCCCTTGAGTTAGAACAGCTTTTCTAGTTAGAATACTAATATATAGGAGTCTTATCTTTTTTTGTGGTACACACAGATATGCACATCATTATAGGGATAAAAATAAGGAGTCTTAATTTTAAAATAATATCATTGTGTTCAGCAAAATGCCCGACAATTAGTAGTAGCCTGACGCTGGTTTTCAATTTCGTTGGTTCAAAACTTTGCAAGTTATACGACGCTGTCGGTGGACATGCAGCGGTCACTGCTGCATGTTTTAGAGCACAGTGAGCAGACTAAGAGGTGGAGCATAATTTTCGACTTGGCTCCACATCCACACTATGCTGCCGTTCCATCAAGTGAGGTATACAGGGTGTTTGGTGCATCGTGTGCCAAATTGAAATGGTTAAGACAAGTAAAACAATAAAAAGTCGAAAAAAAAACCCACAGGGCATGAGGGGTGTTAAGGGGTCTGAAAGGCTAGCAGATGTCCCCTTCAGTCGACCATTTCAATTTGGCACACGATGCACCAAACACCCTGTATACTAACGCTATCATTATTTTGTATCAAGCATTTCTTGCCTAACATAATTTGAGTACTTCTAATTTTATCTTAAACTTTAAATCGATAATTTTATGCACGTCAATTCTGTGAAAGTACTTTTCTTTCTTGCACGTCTCTGTGTATACAAAGCGGACAGGGCGCGCGGACAGGGCGCTGACAAGGTAAAATATATAGCGTCAAAGGAAAGAATTATATGTACTTAGCGTCGCGGGCGCGCGGACATACGTCCTACATTTTCGCGCGCCCGGATCGCTTATATATGAAGTCCCTAAGTAGCTCAACTTAGGAGTTTCATAGGATAACGATCCACAATGCTATTTTACTAGAGAAATAAGTCATTAATGATTGTTATTTTTAACACAAAGGGCATTTAATCATGCAGGTGCACTGTTACGTATTGACTTTCTAAGATAACGGTGATATTGTTTTAAACGCAAAAGACAGTGCACAAGATCTCTGTAAAACCCAAAAATATCTTGTGAAATCTGCTGAATCTGTGACGTCACGTGACTTTATCGGGCAGTTATATGAATATGTCATGATATTGACAATGGATTGGGAGATAAATGTTACTTGAGTATCTGTCTGAATGAAGCCTACGGGGGGCCCGTGAAGGTTTCAGACATGTCAAGGAGGCTCGAGGTGAATAACTCCGGATTCTGAAAGTCAAGTCTTTGATGATGTTTTCGAATCTCATCCTTTGTATGTTTTTATTGGCTGACCAAAGTAATAGCATGAAGGTCTAGTCATTTAAGGACATTTTTGAAGTGAAAACTCCTGCGTTGTGCACTTTTGGATGGATGGATGAATGGGTAAAAAATGTTAAACTCGCGCTAGGACACGTGACCTGATCGAAAATCCGTAAGACGGAGGGAGAGTAGACCGCCGGAGTAGGAGAGGAAGTAATATCTCCCTCCCTTTCTACCGCGCAGCGAAAATGTATGCCTCAGTGCATGCATATGCAATTCGTGCGAAATTATTCCCTAACCATTCCAAAATATCAAAATGCACATCGTTAATGTTCAAGTTTTCACTTCTGCCGGCACTCCCGGAGTGCAAGCCTATATGCATGCGTTTGACCACTATCTCTCCTGATGATAAGCGATGATGTGGTCAAAGATGGAGCACGCTTGCCTAGAATTAACCTATTCACTCGATCTTGACTTAAAGACTCCCAAGTTGTAGCTATCAGGAATCACAGACTCTGGCAGGGAATTCCACCCCTTAGCTGTATGCACAATGAATGTGTTCCCAAAAGGTTTTGTGTGTGTGGGTGGGATGTCCACCATGTACCGGTGGCGCAGCGCCGTACGTCTTGTGGTCCGATGATGGAACAGGCTTGGCGGAATTCAACTATGCAAATATGATAATAAAGTCCTCAGATTGAATTGTAAAGGCTTGTGATCTGTGTCTATCACTCACTCATCATAAGTTTGCTGAGAGACAATTTCAACTATGAGTTAAGCTCGCCTTTGTACATGAATTTATTATCACTGTGCCTATTATAAGCTGTTTTGGCAATGCAAGGGTGTACAATACATAATTTAATTTAATTGAGGCTTGTATTTCAAATAGTATTTGAATTATGATCAGTGTAAGTATAATCCTACTAATATTATAAACGCGAAAGTTTGTAAGGACGGATGGATGGATGGATGTTTGTTCCTCTTTCACGTCAGAACGGCTGAACGGATCTTCATGAAATTGCACAGAGGTAGATTATAGTCTGGAATAACACATAGGATATTTTTTATCCCGGGAATATGTTCCCTTGGGAAAATTTTCGACAATCACGCGGGCGGCAACTAGTCATAAAATAAGTTAAGGTAACGATTCCGCCACGCTGGAAGTATTTTTAGAAGTACATCAATCATTGCGGTAGGGCAGCAGCGGCATTTATAAGGGATTGATCCCATACATTTTTGACGTTTTGACGATCATCTTCGCCACGCTACCATTGACAGAATGCAGTATGCTGAACAATAGCGGTGACGTGGGAAGGGAGCAAGATTATGAATTGTTTTGTTAAATGAGTGTCCGCTATCAAACAGCAGTTGTTCACCAAATTAAGACAATGTAAACAAAAGGATGGGTTGCACGTGAGCCATTAGGTAGGTACCAATTTATTTGTAAATCTTCGGTCACGTTGCCTGTGATTATTTCCTGATTGCGAACTTGATTAAAATTATAAAAAGTCTTAAATGTTTTGGATGAACCTGACTTTTAAATCAATCCGTTCGTTTTGAAATTTTATCGCTGGTAGCAATGAACTGTGTCTTTTTAAGAGTTCCTACGCATATTTTTCATTAGTCACTGTCACTAGGGCTGGTTTGTCAAAAGCCAGATCACTGTTATTTGAAGAATAAAATGGCGGCTTCACACATTTTCTATATCAAACCCTCATTTTTACTCCTAAGAAAAATCGGCCTAATATCTATTTGTATCAAAATACCAAGAAACTAGTAACATTAAAAATGTAACAAAAAAACCAGCCAAGTGCGAGTCGAAGGGTTCCGTACCATAAACCGAAAAATCACGTTTCTTGTGTGGGAGCCCCCCTTCATTTTATTATTTTTTATTATTTGTTGCCGCTATAGGCAATAGAAATACACACTCAGATACAGCCTGCTGACAGACAGACGGACAGTGGAGACTTAGTACTAGAGTTCCATTGGTTACTCTTCGGGTACGGATCCTTAAAAACAAACAACAGTTACACACAATAACGCTACCACAACTGCTGATTTCTGTATATTTATAGAAAAAAAAAATAAACACAAACACAAGCTTAGCATATTACATTAACCTATTTTTAATCATGAAAAATTGAACAGTAGTTCCGACTTGATCTACTGCCTTCTTCGCCACTACATCATCATCGTCAGTCTAATCAGAACCGAGCACGTTCTCAGAAGATGTCGTTATCTCTGTGACTCCGTAGGTACTTTGGGAAGTAGGTACCCACCAACTGGCTTCATCTGCGCCTGCACCGATATAATGGATCATCTCAATGTATGGTCACATGGAGATTATTTTATTCGTGATGGTGACGTCATGACTTATTTTTTGTAGGTTTTTTAATTCATTTTTTGGATTTGTAATTGGCTTAGAATTATTTATAATTAAAGATTTTGTAAATCTTTCTTGCAATTAATAAAAAATATGATTTGTGTTCAGGTTTGTGATACTAATGGATACTCGTTTATTTAAGGCTTCCTCAAGATGGAATGGTCTGTGTGGTGGTAACGTGTCTCGACATTAAAAGAAGTAGTGTATTGTTCATAGCATGGTTGGCTATGTCGCTTCTTTGATACAATAACGTGATAAGTCCGACATTTTTTTTAATATGTAATTTAACTGACACACTGATCCATTTTTGTTACTTATACTGTAAATATGTGAGTACCATGTCCCTTGCTAGCAAACTTAGTTTTATCTCTGCTGGTATTGCTTTGTTGTACCTATTAGTATATAAGTATTCGTAAGCTGTATATTAGTGTAATGTTGGATGCATTGTGCTCACATAATATAATCAATTTATCAATGTATGTATAGAAAATATTGTAAAACTTATATTTGAAAAGAGTAACTATGGAGTTTCTTGTCCGTTCTTCTCCATAAGAATCTACTTTTTGCGAATGGACAACTAGAGTCACTAATATTTTAATTTCAAACTGTAAATTTGACTTAATTTGAATTAATTAATTAATTTATTATATACTTTATTGTACACCAAAAGTAAAACAAAAAGGAAACTTAAAACTAAAACACATACAATGGGCGGTCTTATCGCATTCCGCGATCTCTTCCAGACAACCAGGGATGGACAGTAATTGTCTGGACATGAAATAGTGCTGTCATTGGTGGGACAAAAACCAATTCAATCATAATATAACATAATAGATACACAGATACATACAAAAAAGCTCTATAATAGATACATAAATACATACATACTCGTACCAAGTATACAGGCAGAAAAAATAAATTATGACTATCGATAATCACAGCGACAGGTTCTTTTCAAATGTTAATTTGTTTTTCTTGGACGTTTTTTAAAAACAAATAAAATCGGTCACGGCGGTTTTGCTTCAATAACGTGATAAGTCTGACAATTAATATTTTTTTTACGCTTTTCGGAAAAATTAAATCGGTCACGGCGGTTACAATTTTCAAATAAAAAATAATAACCGTCGGACTTATCACGTTATTGAAGCAAAGAGGCGATGCAAAGATGAGATGTTCTGCGCATGCGCATTGTGTGCTCAACTAAGCGTAGTCTGGTAAGGCTCGCGATCTAAGCCGAGTGAAACGTGCCCAAGGCACCGGCAACATGGTCAGACGCAATGAGATGGCTGTTGAAGGCAGCATGTACCGAGCGGTCCACACTACTGAAGACCGTTAAACTCGGAGACGCGACGTATGTGGTCGCGATCCTCAGCAGTCAATCTTTTGAACGCCTGAGCATAAACACATCGGCGTGCGGTGTGCCCCTGACGCCAAGTGACAAATTCACCGTAGTTTTTGTCACATATTTCCGACGTTTGGCGTAAAGGACACGCGCTTGCTTGTAATATATACGTGACAATGGCCTTCAAGAGGTTAAGGAACGAAGAAGAACAAGATACTGCACCCCTGATATTAATGTAGTCTACAAGTTCGCCAATTTACCTAGTTTGTAGATCATCAAGATTGGATTTCTAAGGCAAAATTTATGATTTTTGGTGACGTAATAAAGATTGCAAATTTATATTTATGTCGTTAATGGATCCTTAGTGGTTCTTTTAAGGTTAATTACCGTAGTAAGGCATATCTGATTGTTGGTGTTGTATTTGAATGTGTAGTTGATTATGTGAATATGAATGCTGCTTCGGATATTAGTAATAATGTAAGTCTACAAGTTCAAAGACTCTAGCTTTTTAAACATTAAAAGTTCACTGGCTTTGGCATCAATGGAAAATGAAACACCTATTTTGTTAAATACGTGTGAAATTTTCAACTTAACATATCAATGTATGACAGTATAGAAATAGTGTCTCATCTCAAGTACCTGCCTACATACATCTCAATAAGAAAGTTCAGTTTCTCTTTCAACGACACACCGAGACGAAACGTATCAGTTTTATTAAACACACGTTTTCTTGCACGTGTTAATTAGTAGATAAATATATTTTATAATGAATGAGCTAGACCACTTACCTGTCAATCGATTTGTCATAAAAACGGGCGTGGGCCTCATATTCATGGACTTGTTTAATCTTGTACTATTAATTAGGATCATGTGTACGGCTTTTATGGTAATAATCGGCCTTTGAACATAAATTATAATTATGAAAACAAGTCCTCTAATTCTTCTAACTTAAAAAGTTTGACAAATGTTGGGTGACGGGTTGACAGCAACTCCTAAGATTATCCTTGAAATCAAGTATTATTTATCATTGTTTGTCGGCCTATACAGCATGAGTCAGACTTAAAACTTTGTTTATTAGATTAGCAATATATCGGAAAACAACTTGATGTCTTTCCATCAAATTGCCCATCGCCAATCAGGACAAAGAAATAATCATAGCCGAAATTATTCTATACTTAAGAGGTATTTTTTATTTGAAATAAAACGGCCAAAGGCCAATAGCTTGCTCTACAGCTCTTACTACCAGTCATAAATCTATCCTAATATATAAAATTCTCCCGTTACTGATTGAGTGAGTGACTGACAGATATCGCACAACCGAAACTACTGGTCGTAGAAAACTGAAATTTCCCGAAATTTCTAAGAGAACGGGAATAAAACGAGATATTCGCGTACGAAGTCGCGGGCAAAAGCTAGTACTACTATAATAAAGAGTTTGTTTGTTTGTGCGTACGCGGTAATCTCTGGAACTACCAGTCGGATTTGGAAAATTATTTTTGTATATTATAGCCACATTTATGAGGAAGGCTATAGGCTATACGGGAACGGGAAATAAAGGGATATGCGCGTACAGTCAAACGCTTATCTAGATAGCATAGCATATCTCCAGACGTAGGTACTGACGAGACTTTTTCAGGCAAGCTTCCAATCAATCTACCGAGCCTTTTCCGTCTTCACTTTTCCATCACTCCAACCGGATATACAACCCAGTACCTGGGTATCACGATACCCCGTGGCAACACTCGTGTCAGATTTCTTGGCTTCTGACCACCCGAAACAACTGTCTACTGACTAAATCTGACAGCCGGGACCGTGCGGGAACGTGCTTTGCATGTTCGGAATGACCTGGCAGGCGTTCGTTCACGTTGAAGATCGACCCGTGCGGCTGCCGGCAGCCATTAATTTAGGCTTAGCGTCCAAAAGAAAATATTTGTAAGCCGTTTCCAACTTACAGTAACAAATATTGTAGATACCTTCCCCTTTTACCTTGTTTGATAGAAACTGCACCAAGGGCTAAACCAACTCTGGCCTTCCCCTTTCCTCATACGCACAGGTACAATATATTCCTTAATAAAACCTTTTTACGGTGTGGCTTTGGATCCGTTAATTGTACTGTGTCCATGATTTATCTTTTACTAACGTTCTTGAGCACTCATATATTTTTCAGCTTGCATTAACGATCTACCAATATCTAATAGCGCTTTTATAGAGCAGCTAATATAGTGACGAAGTAAAGAATTCACTTTAGAATCGTAACATCATCCTTAACAAGCTGTTTCTCGCGGTTTCGTTCTGTAGCATAGCCCACAAGAACCGAGCATTATTCCGGATTAAAAGTATATTCTCATCAGCGGTGCTTGCACCACTGCTTCCTATTCTGTATGGTGTCAGACGTAAAAGAATAGCACCATCCCATCACTTCTCGTGGGTCTCGTAAGAGGCGACTAAGGGACTCACCAGAGAATGGGCTGCAGCATTCCAACAACCCCGCCCCGCCATATGAGACACTTGAGGGAGGCCTATGTCCAGCAGTTGATGTCTTTCGGCTGATATGATGATGATGATCAGTACTTCCAGAGATTAATTCCTTCAAACAAACAAACAATTTAACCTCTGCATAATATTAAGTTTGGAAGAAGGTAACACTAGTTCTTAGTATATTTGTATATTACTAAAAATAGTCATGTGCAATTAAAAAATGATGGTAAGGCTGCAAAATCACTAAACGTGACTTCAGATTTCGTAGAAGCCAAACCTCCACAATTTTCACTCTAAACTGATAACAACAATATAATCAAAATGTATCACAATGGATTCTTAAAAGTTGACGTAGAATCATTTGAAAGTCGTAGTAGTAAAATATAAAGTAAGTAATGGTCCATAAAACAGCGCAGTTTATGGTCAATATGTACTCTGACGTCAAATGAACTCAGGTTCTTTAGTTCTCTTTTTGTATCCGTTGGTTACGTAGTTTCCAATATCTTATGTTTTAGTCACAGAGGGTCTGGGATTTTTTAGACCCCAAATATTGCGGTTGCATTTACTGACGCAAAATCAGTGACAAACAGTTCACAGAAAAAAAACCGGTCAAGTACGAGTCGCACTCGTGCGCGAGGGTTCCGTACCTACCCATCATACCGCCATAATAAAATTGGTATCATTTTTATTGGTGGCTTCAACTATGTATGTATGGGGATACCCATAAATTTTAAACTTTTTTTTATTTATTTGGAATTTTTCCTTTATTTGTGCTGTAAGACCTTGCTTTTTGCCAAATTTCGTGATTAGGTCAACGGGAACTAACATAATAGGTTTTCGACCCAAAACCTATAGGGTACTTCTGGTTGACCTGGAATAGTCGATTGTCAGCACAAGTAAAGGGAAAATTCCGAAAAATAAAAAAAGTTGAAAATTATGGTAAATTTTGGTAGTTTCAAGTTTAAGCGAAAATCTAAATTTGCCCATTTTTTTTTATCGTGTTGACTCAGGACCTTGACTTTTCTACACCTAATAGGGGACTATGTACTTCAACTTGCTAAGTCCACCCGTTCCTGAGAAAATCGGTGGTAACACTCGGACAGACAGACGGACAGACGGACAAGAGAGCGGTCTTATAAGGGTTCCTTTTTTTACCTTTTGTGGCACGGAACCCTAAAAATCGGTTGCTATTTCTAGTTAATTATCACAGTTAGTTTGAACGAATTAGAAATCGTTCACCGAACTATGGTTTATGAGATTTTTTTTCCTTATTTACATTCTTCGGTATTGTAGTTTCGCAAATATATTTTTTGCTTCCTCACGCGCTACACCAGATAGGCAATAAAGGCCACACAAATATTGGTCGTAACTAATGTGTGGAAACCTGGGCAGTATGTACTATGTTCTAACACCCTTCGGGATATTGTGTTATTTGCACACAATGCATGGCAAGATACAATCTTGTTTAGTTTATATGTTCGGGGAAAACACAGGGCCTAATGCGAGTTTTATAATTGATCGATCGCGTTAACGTTAACTTTCGTTTATGTCAAATCGTATGGAAAAAGAAAGTTGCCCATTGTTCAGCCGGTCGATTCTGTAAACATGTCGAAGTTAAGGCTTGGTTGAAGTGATCACGAGCTGATCTGTCAATCCATATAAATAAATTGGAATGACAGCTCACTTCGTGATCAAGTGACATCTTGATTATATAGACTGACAGCTCATCTCGTGATCATTTCACCCAAGCCTTTACCTCGACATGTTTACAGAATCGACTGGCAGTTTTAGTTCTAATTGACGTTTACGTTCGAGGAGTACTTTAAAAAACACCCTAAGACCACTGCACCTATCTGTTTTTGCCGTCGAGCACCGATGCAAAGGATTGCCAACAGTCATAAATACGTTTGTAGCAGCATCAATGCCGCCACATAAAAAACTAAGAAGCGAAATTTGTACGGCAACAAAAAGAACCGCAGCGCCATCTACGACGCACTACCAACGAAATCCTGCATCGCGCAAGCAAAGTTCTCCGTGCGATTTGAACATATGAACAATCCGAATATCAACTATCGGGCAGTTGCCCAACAGACACAACAACCGTCTGGTAGGAGGATCCTCCCATTTGTCAGTGGAGGTATGCGAGACTTTACTTTCTGTTCCGCGTATCTCTATACGTTCATAATACTGCCTGCGAATATTGTGTACCTACGAGAAGGAACATGAGACATTTTCATTGATGTGGTAAGGTTCTTGAGAGGCCTTGGCAGTGGATGGGATTTCGGTTGTAATGTTGATCATGAAGTACCTATTTTGGTTTTATCCCTGGCACAGCAACGCATAGTCCTGCGTTGACTCTAATATGGGCTGTTGGGCTTCTTATCAACATGTTCAATCTTCATCTCTATTCCTTGCCATGCAGTGAAATCCATGCCTCTGGTGAGTGTTTATTTGTCTGTTCAATCAACATCAACAAAGTTACCCGTACAACATTGTGAAAGCAATATTGCCCTAGAATTACTCGAGACTTCTTGATTTACTTCACTATCTGTTAATGGTGTCCCAGATTTTTGAGATAGTACACAAGCCACTCCCACTACCTAAGTATTTGCTCGTTCATTAATAAATTTCCCCGGTGTTAAAAATAACGTTAAAGTAAATCCCCAGTAAGTACGTTGTACGATAATACTAGATATCTTGTCAATCATTGCATCATGTAATCAGATTTTATACTTATTGATTTATATTTTAGAATACTTACAAGTGCCTGATGTTCTATGTTCATGATGATTCGGAATATTTGAAAATTTTGTACGAATTGAGTTACATCATGGCGCATTTGCACACCTAGTTAGATATGTATTGTTATTGTATATTGTGGATAATAATTCAACACGTAAATACTTTTTTTTTCCGAATATTATCGAGTGACGAAATTCTTATAGTCTTATTCCATTGCTACGAAGAAGTAGAAGCATTTGTTTGATAAGATTGCATGCCGTTCTAATGTCTGAATATCTGTTTACCGAAAAATGTCTACTGATCAAGGATTTATAGTTGGGCGGACGTGCCCGTATCCATGCTTCAAAATCGGTCTGAGATTACGAATTGGGGTCACCAGAGCAATTCTATATTAAGGCTTACTAATGAAGGCTATATATGGTCATAAAATGTACTCGTATGAAAACATATAAGATTGTTTTTGTGTGTTACTGTTAGGTTGTGAGCAGTTTTTGTCAGAATGTTTTATGTGACTGGAAATAACCACTTTACTTGGTAACTATTTTTTGATTTTAATGAGTTTCTATGGAGTTTCTTGCACGCTCTTCGAGATTCATCTTCGTTAATGACGAAATGTTTTAATTTAAATTAGCTTTTCAGTTTCATTCTCCGGGGTACTGCGTAGGAGCATGTTGGTTTGCAAAGGAAAAATAAAGTTGTGGTGATATATACGATCACATTTCAACCCAAATTATTTTTGCCTTGCCTTGGGGAAAGAAATCTTCGAAACTCTAATGTTGTGCTTGCAAAAAAAAGGCATGTTTATTGAATCAGAATTCAGAACATCAGCATTAATCCTTACTTATTAAAATCTTACGATTAATCGAAAAATCCAAGCGATTTCATTGACTTGTCACAATCACACACACAACTGGCGAGATGAGAATTAGCAGCAGATTTTGATCTCAGTCCTGCACCCCAATAGCCTGACTTATAAAATCGCATATTCTTTCACAATCAAAAGGAACTACAGATCCATTTATTTATTAACACTTTACGCTCACAAATGTACAGAGGCGGACTTTATGCCATAGGCATTCTCTACCAGTCAACCTTTAGTTGATGCACAAAATGGTGGTAGGTGCAATATGGTGAATAAAAAGCGATTGATATTTATTTACATAAAAACATTTAAATTCATAATACTAATATACAAACTATACATACAATATAAATATATAATAAATACTCAAATTAACAAGATAAATAGGTACAGGTATCCATTGCTTCACGTGTTTAATTAATGGTTCCAATGTTTGTAAATCTGTGAGTACCATTTACCTAAATTTCTTTAGGAAATTAATAAGTTTACCTCTGCTGGTGATACTTTGTTCTTATAAGTAGCATACTCTGGGTGCATCGTCCTCACATAATATTAAATTAATTTTTGTATACCAAATTTTGTAAAATCATTATTTGAAAAGAGTAACTATGGAGTTTCTTGTCCGTTCTTCTCCATAAGAATCTACCTTTCCGAATGGACAGTAGAGTCACTTTATTAATGTTACATTATTATTTTACTGAACTGTAAACGATGACGTTCAAAAGTTTAATGGCCTAATTGAAATAAACGTTTTGACTTTGACTTTGATTTTGTGTTTAAAAAAATCCGCTTGATGAATGTGCTTGTAGTGTCAAGATGAAAACATATGCAACCGATTGGATTCATTTTTGCGTGACGCGACTGGGATACGCGTTTTAGTTTCAATTTTACGAGTATTTCGAGATAGATACATTTATACGTATAAGATTAGAGGAACGTCCCTTATTTTTACCAACTTCTACTGCGTTTTGATTGATTACTCTTCGCACAGTGACATAAAGATAAAACGAATGACTAAAGTACAATATAAACATGTAACACAACGTGTGTATAACGCTGTGTTGATGCATATCACCATGACTTCAGTCGATTTCGTTGGTGATAACATGTTTTCCAATTTTAGTACATTTCTAACAGATGTCTTGTAAACACTTGTATTGACTTGTTACTGCGTTGTAGACAACAATGAGATTGTCGATGTATATAATTACTATTTGCTGGTCAGGTTGACATGGCGTTTATGTACTGTTAGATAGCTCTGATTTTAAGGTAGATTACCTCATAATTATTATATGATTTGCTGGTTGATATGGCGATAAGCATGCAATGTTGGATTGGCCCCTAAAAACTCGCATTAAGGCCACAGAGCATAAACTATCAAATCCCTACTTAGCCACTTCAAATATTCATTGATTTCTCATCTTATTTATTGGCCCATTTGATAATTAGACTCACAATAAATTCTATAGATACATCGGCAGTTAGAATCTACTTTAATAACATAAAAATAAATAAAAATCGTTTATTTTCAGGCGTCGACGGCCCATAGCGTGTTAGTTTTACCAAAAAATAACTTACAAAACTATGTTAGTAGTAACACAGCACACATGGAAAATGACAAAAACAAAAATTAAAACAAAAAAATTAAAACACAGCATCCACTTAAAGGAAGATTTATCAAGCCCCATGTCTGACATGTAGCTTGATAAACCTATCCATTGTAGGCCCTTCTAGCCTTTCTGAAAAAACATTCAGAATGCTATTGCTGCTTCCCCGCACCCTGCGCATCACTGATGCCTCTTTTTTGCGCATGATCGCGAAATAATCGTCCGTGTGCGCATCAGCGAACATCCCTGACGCACTACAGTAAGGCGGAAGGCATTGTTGTATTGAATGCGCAGTGCGCTGTCTGCTTGTTGGGTATGATTAGCCCACAGACTGCTGGTGTAAAATATTTGACAAAACGCCTTAAAAAGTGTTATTTTAACCGGTGCTGAACAATCAGCAAACCTGCGTGCCAACATGTTTAATGTTTAATGTCCCATTAGCTCATTTAGTACACAATACATTTTACAGAACTACTGGCATTTAAGTTGTAGCAGTAAAGTTTTCCTTTCTGAAATCATAAATAGAAACTGCGTATGCAGTTTCTATTTATGATCATTTAATTAAGCTTGTAAACATTCAGGGGTTAATAATACTATTCGTTTTGCAGTTAAACTTTACATTGTACAATAAGGTTTATGGCGATCGTAAAACTTTCGATTTCTATAGATAGGGTCGTCTGCGAGTATATACTTTGTTTAGTTTAGTACTTGCTGCACGGGCCAAACGATCCGAAGGTGACCTTCAGGGTGACCATCCGTAAAATACTGAGTTTTCTCCGTGCTTCGGAAGGCATGGTCATTTGAACACCTATGACAGTCGTTATGTGTATTGAGAAGCCATACAATCTAACACTGTTTGCAAAAGGCTAGCCAAATACATTGAGTACATCCCACTTGATTTTACTAACTACTGTACTATTCTGCCAGTCGATTCTGTAAACATGTTGAAGTGATATAAACAAGATGTCACGTGATTACGAAGTGTGCTGTCATTCCATCTTGATTATATGGATTGACAGCTCACCTCGTGATCACTTTACCCAAGCCTTCACTTCGACATGTTTACAGAATCGATCGGCTGACAACTTGGGTGGAGTGAGCGAGAAGTGAACTGTCATTCCTTCTAGTTTGTATGGATTGACATCCTCTTCATGTTCACTTCACCTAAGCTTACTCGGTGAGAGGTTAACAGAATCGCACTGCAGATGTGTCAACATCTTTTTACCTTTGTAGACTTTAGTCGAGTACCAGAGTCTGTTCCTTTTGCTCTCTGATTTGATCTCCATTTACAACTTAACCTTTTTTATTTTTCTACTGGGTAGTTAACGGAGAATGAACCCGCATTGATTTTAAGTTCAACCTAAAAGGGACTGCTATGCAGGACGAATTGCACTATCCTATTAACTAGTTGTGTATGTGCATGTCTAAACTAGTCTTCTTTCTTTATTTCTATCCTTTTTTCACAATAGAATCAAGATGGCATTGACACGACATAGTACGCCTGGATTCTTCTTAGCATTCTTCTCAGCCTATAAAATCGGCTACTGTGTGACTGGTTTCAGATTTTCGGGTATCTGATTATCCGAAACGACTGCCAAATATCTACAAATAACAGCCGGCATACCATCCTTTCCTCTGGGTGTCGTAAGAGGCGACTAAGGGACTCAACAGAGTACGGGCAGCAGCATTCCCTGTGCATTGTAACAGCTACACTGCGATCGCCAACGTTTTTCGGCTGATATGATGATGAACAGCTGGTACCAATAGTATGAAGAGCTTCGGAGCAGGACTCGAGGCACGGAGGGCTACCAGGTTTTCAACCTTTCCAACACTTGGCTTTTTCCTATTTGGGGTCAGCCCTCCTGATACATTTTCACTACTCTTGGCGATTTTGCGTCATTGCCGGCGTCAAGCCCATCGTCAACATATCGTTGTGGATTGTCCTTGTCTAGGTGGGCGACCTCTGCTTCTTTTGCCTTCCTTAATGGTCGGGACCTGTCTGGTCATAAAGCTGCTACCAGGTTTTCAATGAAGTTCTAATATACAGGGTTCCGAAACCTCGTAGCCAAAACGGCGAACTTCAAGGATAATTTCTGACAAATGTTTACCGAATTAATTTGTCAAAACTATATGTTTATTTAAACAGAATTGGTTAAACATCCACGAATACTCGTGTGTAAACAATATTATAGGTCAAAGTCACAGGTGTTTCCTCTCAGAGGCTTGTCATTCTATTCATTAGAACTGCTAAAGATTAGGATAGTACGAGGATACGTCAAAAGTCTTTGTAGCTACTGATTCGGTGATGTGATCGGATTGATGGCCAAGTTGAGCAATGGATTTCTTCATCAGTGCTATTTCAGTATCATCATCATCCACAGTGTGACATTGCACACTGTTGGGCATGCACATTTCATTTCTTATGCTAGTCCCCATTTCTGTTTTAACCTCATTGAGATTCAACGGAAAATGAAAAGGAGAATGATTTAAGATCTTCACTTTCTTCCGCCTTTGTCTATGGCTTTTCTTCATATGAGGAAAAAGTTTAAGTAAAATGTTTCTTTGGTCCAAATATATGACAATTTTATTATTGAGAGTTGCATTATGTATGATTGAGCTGTTATTAAGAATTTGCGGTTTCATACCAACCTTACGTTTTGCGTGGAAGTCGGTGCTAAGAATAGACTGATTCACGTAAACGGAAGAATTAAGGAAAACCGTGCATTTATTATGATCGAATGAACTTTGTAGATGGAGTTTATTGTGAATGGAATGCATTTGATGATTAAGTTAATGTGAAGCAGGGGCGGCCCCTCGGCTTAGCTTTTCCTGTGGCGGTCTGAAAATGACTCAGGTTTATTCAGAATCAGTTTATGGCCAAATTCTTAAAATAATATTGTCTTAATATAGTTGTGAATTGTCGGTATATAATATCTGGGTAGGCAGAAAGACGCTGAAACTGATTCTTTCCAGGTATTACATACCTGGAAAGAATAAATTCTGTTTCTTGATAGCCACAAGTCTTCAAGTCAATCGGGTGACTAAGTTACTTCGAGGCAAGAGATCATCTCACACACACATCATTGCGTCTGAGCGTGAGCCAATCAATAATTAAACTAAAAAAATTGGTTGTCTGTAAAGTCGGTTTACAGACGATAGTTTAACGTGACAACGTCATAACAAAACATTGATGAAATGATCGTAACGTTACAATGAGTGATCCTGTTTCGTGCGTTCAACCGGCGTTCATCGATTTATTAGACGAAGTCACGTCAAAAGTATTGCTTTCGTTACAGCAAATAGAACTAAGTACCTATGACCGACGTACCTAAAAGACAAGGAGGGTGCCGCAACCTTTGGACTCCTTACTAACCAAAGTCTCCTTCAATTGATCTTGCATAGAGTCAACCAATCATCTGGAGAATGCAGCCAAAATCTAACGAATGCCTACTTGCCTAGCCAACAGGGAGCCAATTGTGGAAAATAGGTCAATGTATGTCCGAAGACAATTTACTGATCCATCTGCTGAGTAGCGGCCTGTTTGGACCATGGTAACATTGTATTGTTTAGTTATCGGTTTGTACAAGTAAACATCTTGGGAATTCAGTTATGTGTTCATGTAATAGAAACTAGTGATTTCGTGACTAGAAGTAGTCTCTGTTTTTAGGTTCTTGACGGTTTTAGTTTTGAGGCATTCAAGGACGGGCAAAGTAATCATCATTTCTGCCAAATGATGTCCACTGACGGACATAGGCCTCCTCGAAGTGTCGCCACATCGCCCCGTAAAGGAACGGGCGATGTGGCGACACTTCGGTAAGCCCCATCCAGCGGATTTCCTGCCTTCACCAGGTCATTGGTCCACCTTGTGGGAGGCCTTCCAGCTCTGCGTCTTCCGTACGTATTTTTTACTTCCACGAAAATCACGGTGTACGGAAATACCAAATTTAAACAAAGACAATGGATAAAGCTCTATCGTTCCAAGGAATTGGAAAATCCAGTAGGGGTTTTTGCTTTGTCTGAGTTGTGGTGATTGTCACCAAGAAATCGATTTCGAAATCGAAAAAATTCTGATAAATCATAAATCACAATGATGTCACGTAAAACGATTGAAAATGATCCACTTTTGCATACGTTGTTTTTATTAACTTAAAGGATGGTCACAAAAAGGGGCAGTATGTATCCTAAAACGTTTTTCCTTAGGTACAAAAAAATTACTAGGGCTGGTCGGTATTTTGAACCGAAGAGGAGCTTGTGGCTAAAGAATAACAGCCGCAAGGATCGATCAAGGTTAAGCAATGCTTGCCAAGGTTAGTCTGTGGATGTGCCTCGGCAAGCACGTTAAGCCGTTGGTCCCAGCTGTCATTTGTAGATCTTTGGCAGTCGTTACGGAATGTCAGAAGCCAGTCAATCTGACTCAAGTCTTGCCAAGAACTACCGTGTTACCCAGTTAATGGATTGTGGAGGTCTGGTAGGCAGCCGATCCACGTAAAATACTGGTATTGAGCTGAATCTGGTTTGACTGGAAGCCGACCTCAATATAGTTGGGAAAAGGTGATGATGTGATACAGCCAGTGCCTTGCATAACACTCTTTCAAATTCCTAATTCTAAGAAGGGTCAAGCAATGACAATATTGACTGTCCGTGTATCTTATCATAGCGATCTTAACTAGCGACATCATTTTACTTTCCGACATACACGCGAACTAAGTCGCGGGCAACAGCTAGTGTATCCTAAAATAATCTATTAGGCCGTCAGTTAATTAAACAAAATAAATTGGAAACGTATTTTTTGTTAAGTCACCTAAACAAAGAATTAACACGATACAGTGCGTTGAAATTTTGCGTGTGACGTCACGTCTACGCGTTTATCACTTCTTACATAGAATTGACGTAACAAGCCAACGACCAACAGTAGCTTAAACGTCATGTTACAAAGGCAAATATGACGTTTCAGCTACTGTTGGTAGCTAATTTGACAGTTGGTTAAAGGTAGATATTCCCCACTCTTGAGAACTTTGATGCCTATTATCTTTATCTTGATATTAATTGATTATTATTTGATAAAGTTAAAACAGCTCAATCCCAACTATGTTATATTAGAAATGCGAAAGTGATTTTGCCTGATTGTTACGCTTTTACTCCTAAATTGCTGTACCAATTTTGATTTTTTATTGTACAGAGATTGATAACGACGGTTATAGGCTTAGTAGTATATAACCGTATACAGTTCCATCTATCTCTTTTTTTCTCGTATTTTTTATCCAGGACTTTCTAACCAAGAGCTGCAGATGGAATTACGAATGAGAACAATACTTCGAAAAGGTGACATATGCCAATGATGTGCGAAATAATTTCACTCCAAGACACAACAAATACATTGCTGATGCAATTTTTGAGCACCGTTTTTAAACTGGACCGTGGTAGTCACTGAACCGTGTGTTTCCAAACGTTCAAGCTACGCACTCGTACGCACGTAGACATAAAAATAACTCCAAATATAACACTAATACACATGCTTTGGGTTGGTTCACTTATCGTTAACTATTGGTTTAAAGATAAAGTACCAATTAACTCTAGAAAGGTTCTGATAATAATTGTGTTACTATGTCGTAGTGTCGGAGTAGCTAACAGGAAATATAACAAAACTGTGTTATCGGACTTTAAAAGTGAGGAATTTATTGATAACCAGGGTATTTATGAGGTAATGTCTGGAGGAGAAAGCTTTGCAGGAATTACATTAAAAACTTATGACCCAATCATAGTACAACTTACTATTACTATACACTTAAATAAAAAACTCTTTACAAACTAGTACTAGTCTAAAATATGGCGTCGAAAAATTCCTCCGCATCGCTGGCCACTGGTAATGTACAGTCAACAAAGCTATTTGGTATGCAGGCAGCTAACTTTCAAGTACTTTTAAACTATGTTGTGAGTGTGCTGAGTAGACAATTATTGTACACTTCACTTGTAAGTATATCATAAGCTTAAAAAGTTATAATGCACACATTAGAAATCAATATTGGCAGTGCAGTGGAAAAAATAATATTTTGCCTGTATACCAAATAGCTTTGTTGGCTGTACATAAATAGATAATACATTAATTACAACAACGGCTAACATTATAGTATACAACTACAGTATTTTATAAATTTATTTAAGTTTATATTTATATTTGCCATCGTGGTGAAAGGATTAGCCAATCGACAGAAGTCGATTGCTCAGGATGAGCCCGACGTAACAGAAGGTCGAACAGTATGTCGCTCGGGGAGGCTCCTTTCATACCGCCCTGCCGTGGCCGTGGAAAACCCTTAAAAGACTCCGCAACCAGGTCGGTCGCACTAAAGATAACGTCCTCAAAAGTGAAGGTTCTCGGATGGCTCCGATCTTCAGTGTTTGTGTGGCGCCGTTCCGCAGTCTATGGCCCACCTCTTGTCTTTTTTTGGATGGGAACTCATCACATAAAACCCATCCGTATTACTCCTAATGCCCTTAGTATTCCAGGGTCGCGGTGACTCTTTCGAACAAATTCCGCAACTACTTTTTATCCTTGGAGTTCTTTTTATCCTAGGACAACCTACCTACTAACTACAAGGGATAACCCCTTGTAGTTAGTAGGTAGGTTGTCCTAGTAGTTTTATTTCTTCGGTTATTTTCTGACACTGAGACGATTCGTGTTGTGTTTCTCTTTAACGTCTTTATACGTTGGTTTCTGTCGGGTTAAGGTCAGTGGTCAGTCTGTCTGATATCAAGTGATTTAGGTACTTATGAGCTTTAACCTTTTGAACGCCATTGTCACGTATACATGACAAGCAAGCGCGTGCTCTGTACGCCTAGCGTCACAAATATGTGACAAAAAGTACGGCAAATTTGTGGCTTGGCGTCGGGGACACGCCGATGCGTTTATGCTCTGGCGTTCAAAAGGTTAAATAGCAATGTATGTCGCTTGCGCTGAGCGCTTAGCAACAACGCTTATTGGGTTAATTCTAAACAGCGATTTTGATTCGTAAAGCGACATAATATTATCGATAGTATGTTTTAAAATAGATATTATAATCTATCATTATTATTCTAGCCTTATCAACTCTCAACTAAATACGGCATCGTTATATCACATATTATGTTAATTTTTCGCGATAACCTTGGATTTAGCGAGTCAAGAGTTCTAGACACCGGTTTCTTGAAAAAAGAAAGTATTTAAATCAAATAATACGTCACTTCACAAATGTTTACGTCACGATCCTCGTGAGTGATTGTGAAGCAAACGGTATTGTGTGTTTAGTTAATAACGTGTGAAGATACCGCTAACTGAGATTTTCTTAAAGCTGTCGTCATTTCAAAGTAAAAAATTGAGCTAGATATTTTTCATTTTCTTATGCAATCAACATCATTTATCATTTTCCTAGTTCCCAGATATTTTGGGTTCAGCGTCTTGTCTAATCGGATGCAGCGGAATCTCAGTATTATATCATGTCCAGAGATCGGGCACTTACTTACTTCCACGGTTACGGTTACTTACTTCCACGAACATTAGGTACATATAGTGTACCTATTCCGATCTCTGATCATGACTTCTTGCTTGACCTCCGCAATCCATATAGGTACATAAACATCTAACCGTGTAAGCCGATCGATTCTGTAAACATGTCGAAGTAAAGGCTTGGGTGAAGTGATCACGAGGTGAGCTGTCAATCCATATAATCAAGATGTCACGTGATCACGAGGTGAGCTAACATTCGTGATCACTTCACCCAAGCCTTCACTTCGACATGTTTACAGAATCGACCGGCTGAGGTGAAGTGAACATGAAGTGAGCTGTCAAACTACAAAACAAAATGGAATGACAGTTCACTTAATGGTCACTCCACCTAAGTTTACACAGTGAGAGATTGACAGAATAGACCGGCTGAAAGCTTAGATGAGGTGAACACAAAGCGTGCAGTCAATCCATGCGATCAAAGAATAATGCCGGTGGCTAGTAACCCACTAACCTAAGCTTCCACGGCAAGATGTTTGAAGAATAGACCAGCTGAAGTCTCTAGTGGGAGCTCGGATACAATACATTTCCTTGTTTAGAAAAAAATAAATCATCCCAAGGTCGCCATTATCAATAAGGAAAAATAATTGTTTACCGGCATTACACTACCTTTACCTACTACTCAACAATATGGTTCAACTGATAAGAGATACCTTCATACTAAAATAAAATAACTTAGATACTTGACTAGGAAGTGAATCGTGGATTATGTCACTCTGTATCTCGTTTGTCACTTTATCATTAAGGAAGGAGTTAAAATGTTCAGCAATTTTTTATCTTAACCGAAGTCAGGAAATGGGATAAAAATGTATGTATAAGTAATTTATTACATTCAAAATTAAACTCAAAGAATATATTTCAAATAGCTTTTGCTGTCAAATTGGCTACCAACAGTAGCTGAAATCATGTTTGCTTTTAAAACATGACGTTTCAGCTACTTTGGTAGCTAATTTGACAGTTGGTTAAAGGTATAACTTATTGAAACCGGCCGTTATGGAGAAGTAAATCTGTAGACAGTTTTTGAATAACAAATTTGTTGCAACACTACGCTATCTGAGGAGTGGTCAACACCGCCAAAATATGGCTGCAATACCGAATGCTTTGATAGTGAACTATGCTCTCCTAGAGATAACTTGAAATAAAACATATGCCAAAAACTATCCCAAAATGTTTTTGAAGTGTATCTGTTTATGCGCCTTCCTAATCAAGTTTAAAAGACCTTGTAATATTCTCAAGTGTCTTATTAACCATTAGACGCCCACTTCTGAT
Organism: Mamestra configurata; assembly: GCA_002192655.3. NCBI lineage: Eukaryota > Metazoa > Arthropoda > Insecta > Lepidoptera > Noctuidae > Mamestra > Mamestra configurata. Next base: position 157,881 of record NDFZ01005400.1, on the reverse strand, counting down.
GTCTGTTGATAGGCCGTCACGAATAACTATTGTGATGCATCAATATAATTATGTAGTCGCCGCATTGTCATATTATGAGAAGGGTTTTCGTCCATACCTTGGAATGCTCGATTAGCTTTCATTCGTGAATTGTGACAGTCATTACGGGTTGTCAGAAGCCCGAGAATATGTTGCCAAGGGGGCTATCGTGCTAACAAGTTAAGGGGTTGTGGAAGTCATATAGACAGATGCACTTCATACAATACTGGCATTTAACTGCATCCGGTACGGTTGGAAGCCTAGTTGGGATAAAGCAACGAACGCTGAATAAGTCCGAAGAAGGAATACGTAAATTCCTACTCAATCGGCATTTCAATTCGAAAATGATAATTGTAAAAAAACGCTGACAACCTTATTATTTCACCTCGATGTCATGAGATATTTTCGAAGACCACGAAAGGCAGTTAAACACCAATATCAATACAGTACTATCTATACTAATATAATAAAGCTGAAGAGTTTGTTTGTTTTTAATTACCATTCGGATTTGGAAAATTATTTTTGTAAATATGGAAACGGGATCAGGAAGATACGGGATTTGCATGTACGAAGTCGCGGACAAAACCTAGTTAGCTTTATAAGTGGTAAAGTTTGAAATATGCCTAATTTACTAGGCCATCTGTACATAGGTACAATATACATAAATAGCAAAACCAGGCCCAGAAATACGATAGCGTACCTAAGCCCCAATATCGGCGTGGCGTACGTAACAAAGTTAAAAACAACCTTATGTACTAGGCCATCTGCACATAGTTACTACATACATAATAATTAGCACAACAAGTTCAGGAAACTGCGGTAGCTTATCCCGTTTTTTAACAAAAATGATTGGATATTTTTAACGACATAAGGAAATAGGATGTAACTGTGGAATCAATAGGAATTTCCTAAGCTTTTAATGGAATAGTACTTAATCAGTCACTCGAGCTTATCAACCCATATCAGTTCAAGTACCCTGTTGCTAAGCAACCCAGTTGGTATTGTGGTTAATACAGCGGCGGAAACTAAATGATTAAATATAGTGATAAGAAGAATGCCAACAGCGTATCATTACCTAATTAATAACAAATCAATATAAATGTTACATCATGTAAACAAATTAACGAATTCGTTAATATTCACTTATCTAATAATAGTCTATACATTGGTCAATAAAGTATTGCGCCACTAAGGTAGGTACATAATATTATGCAATAGCATTCAGTTTATTTAATGAAGAAACCACAAAAATGAAGAAAGAAATAAAACATCACTTAGAAATAGTCCGTGATGTCTAAGGATCCAAATATGCCATACGAACAGTTGTTACAACACACCGCTGTAGAGTCCCTTAGTGTTCCTTGAGTTATTCCACAAGGGCGTATACTGAGCCCCTAACTCTTCCTAGTTTACTATCTAAAAATTTTCAGCTGAGACTGAACTAAGTGAGAATTCTCTTTCTATGTGTCAATAAATAACAGTAGGATATTTTTTACGGTTTGTTACAGTTAGCTGGCTGGCTTTATAAATTAATTTGTTTAGCCGTCAACTGTACTACTGTTATTGTGTATCTCATAAAGCTTATTGTATATTTGCCTGACACCAACGATCTGATGCTTATGGTTTCTCTAACGGCCGGTCTCAATAACTTATCTATCTTTAACCAACTGTCAAATTAGCTACCAACAGTAGCTGAAACGTCATATTTGCCTTTAAAACATGACGTTTCAGCTACTGTTGGTAGCTAATTTGACAGTTGGTTAAAGGCAGATACGTTATTGAGACCGGCCGTAAGTCTCCCACAAAGAAAGGAGGGTTTTAGTATGGACCATGTTTCAAACATACATGTATTGAAATTCTTGATTTAAAGAAACATAGCATCGATTTCCTTGTTGCTGACTAACCTTTAGTAACCCTTTCACTACCTTAAATCATAAAGGGACAGCCGGACGGGTCACAAGCCCACACGAGCGTCCATTATAAATACTATCTAAATATAAACAATTATTTCTGTCCGTTTGTCGGTCACGTCGTCTTGCCAGTCATGTGAGGGTGTCACGTGGGCCATTCTACAGGCCACAATGGAAATAAACTTCTAGACAGGTACTGTTATAACAAACCATGTAGGTATGTGTGTGTGTTAGCTGTGACAGACTCATTGTGATTGTAAAAATGGAGATAATGAAAGGTATTTTAGGATTTGCATGCAGTAGGGTCTAGTGATGAGCATCTATACACAATCAATTTGGCTAGCTTTTTCCCAACCATATTTATTTAGTTTTAATTACTCTCTGCACTTACAGTAAGTATCAACACGTACAGAGAGTCATAATCTTATTATAAATTAGATATTACAAAAAAGAAACACATATATTAAAAATTCACAAAAACAATTTAGAATTATCTCATTTTAACGTTACGATCATTTCATCAATGTTTTGTTTATGACGCTGTCACGTGAAACTATCGTCCGTAAACCGACTTTACAGACAACCAATTTTTTTTTTAACAACGCTTGTTAGACGCTTCGAAGTAGTAGTTAGATAGAGCTGATTTCTGTTGTATTGATTCTGATGTGATTGAGAACATCAGTCCAGAAATCATCTCAATTCTACCTTTTATTACTTATTTAAGATGATTTATTGGTTGTAAAAAAAATACTGGGCAAGAAAGATTTGAATTTTGATTACATTCCAAAATGGTTACTATCAAAATCAACAAAGTTCGATGACATAAACCTCGTAAACTGGACAAAGTCATCAAAAAAATTGTTTCTCACATAATGGTGGTCGCGTGCCAAAACCAGTTTCTTACGAATCACATGAGTTTGTATAAAAACCGAAATTTTGGCGTTCCTTAATTATGTAAACATGAGTGGTGTGACTTCATAACGTCCGATTCCTATTAAATGGGCTACTGACCGTTAGGTATACAAAATGAAGACGACGATACGACAATAAATTAATCTAAACACTGGCCATACTAGTTCATACGAATATGTTGTCTTTTATCACAGATTTGATGTCACTAACTGCAACAGACTGCTTGGAATATCTCTTCAGAATAATAGTCACTATCCTTGACTAGTTTGTGTATTTTTGACGTTTTATGTAATTGGAAAGTTCATTTTTAATTTCGGTGACAGGATTTATAATAGTTTCAAATATTTCTATGAACCAGTATTGCCAGTGTTTTCATTTATTGTCGTATCGTCGTCTCCACCTTGTAGATTGGTTCTACCTTTCTTGTCGTGCATTGGAGTTTAATTCGAATAGTCTGAATAGTTTCGCCAGAGATTTTCTTCGTCATCATTCCGGCTGAAAAAATGCCCACTTCTGGACACGAGAAAAAAAATGCACACCTCTCCCACATCAACTGGTCCCGTGCTTCTCACATCTTCTTTAAATCTTGCGGCAAGTTCAGCTACTAGAACTAGTAATTTTCACACCCTATAGAAACTTTTATTTAGTTAACATAAGCCACAGTGATACAGGTGGTTCATTTACATGTGCTCCTTCAGTTATAGGAGACCACAGCATACACCTATAACTAGGTTTTTTTTAAATATGGGTTTGCTCTTGACTCTAGTCTAGATCATAGATGACAGAGACAAAGTCGACGATGGAGCGAGCTTACCCAGAAGAAGCCTGTTCACTCTAATTTTGAAGAGATTAGGGTTGTATGCGTTCGGAAACACAGACGCAGGCAGCGAGTTCCACTCCTTTGCTGTGCGCATTATAAAAGACGTTTAGAAACGTTTAGTGCGAATTGGTGGAATAGCAACACGGTAGGGATGGTAACTTACAGTGCGTCTAGATGTCCGATGGTAGAAGGGGGCCGGTGGGATGAGATCGTGGAGTTCCTGGACACTCTCCCCAAAGGGTACAAAACAGAATAATATTACATACACAGAATTAAATTAAAAATAGGATAATATTGCCAATAGAGTTTTTAATTCCCAGAAGCCAAAAGACCATAATACAATTATGAATTGGCATTGGCATTGCTGACTTGTAGTTGTTGTTGTTGTGCTGTCGTTGTAGTTATGTTACACAAATACACGAAGAACTATCGTGGAGTTTCTTGCCGGTTCCTCTCCACAGGAAACAACCGACTTGAACCGTGCACAAACATCTGACGTTTAATATGTCTGTTGCGTAGGCCTATGTGATATAAAATCAGTTTAATTTATAGCATAATATATCAGTTCGTACAATACAGAAATGTAATTTTTTGTCTGATCCTATTTGTAAGTGCATGGGTAGATATAATCAAACTGCAGTCACGTCTACCGAGCGTGATTATGGCGGCGTCCCTTGGTGATAGCAGTCATTGAGACGCCTATTACAGCTGGAGACGTTTTATGGCTCATGTGTGTTCGTGTACGTGACGTAGACAACTCAATGTTGGTACGTATACATAAACAAATAAGTCGACATGACATCAGATATGACACAGGCACTAGAATATTAAGTGCAGTGGTCGACTCATAGCCAGTCATAGCCTCACCTACCAGAAAGCCGATAAACATGTAGAGGAATCATTATTTAACCAAAACATGTTTATGAGTGATTGAAAACAGGTAAAATCTAAATGCTGATAAGATATTTGGCCAATTTTGTCACGTACGCGAAACTGTACGTATTGTAAATAAGTAACACCAATTAAATAAACACCTATTGAACCGCCACTCGTCCATTTAATGGTTCATTAGAAAACCAGCGTCAGACAGCATCAGTCTGTCTGACATATCGCTGAAATGGACCTTTTTAGTGCAGCCGTGAGACACAAACTTGGTTCTTAGCATACCTACATTTCTTTATTTTATTATTTCTATGTACCGTGCGTGTTTCATGTAAGTGCTAAATAAATATTATTCTTTCTTTTTTTTTTCTTCCTTCCTTTTAAGGGAAACTTCCTCCATTACACTCGACTCAGTCACCATGACAACAAGGAAAGCCGTAGCTGTCAATTTAATTGAGGAAGGCTGAGTCGAGGTCCAGTCGATTGGAGGAAATGACTTAGAACATAGGGATCAATGTAATACTTCATAAAGATTAAGATCGCACTCGTCTGGAAGAAATATGAACCTGAAAGCTAATTCTGATTTTTTAATTTTTTTTTCGCTGTGGCATCTCAGTCGCAATCTGTCAAAACATTGAGGATTTTTTTTGGTGATGCGAATGTGAACTTTTCTTAAAAAAGTGTTGAATTGGCCCTCTGAATGCGGTACCTTATCATGCGATGTTGTAAAACGAAAACTGTCGCCAAAATAAATGCGACAAATTGTCAAACACGCCTTAGCCGCTGTGACTGGTTGAAGGAAATTTTACTCTCTCCTCAAAAAAAGATCATTGTGATGACATTGATCTCATCAATTACCACAAAACTCTTAAAGTTTCCATAACGACGACCACAATTTAGAGGTCTCCAACGGAACCATCGGATCAGGCGCTTAATGTTCTTGACTGCTGTTGTTTCTTTTAAGGTAATTATTATGTACTTAAACTTGGGTAGTACGGAAGTAATAGCATGATGTGTTGGATGTAAAGTCGATAATTTTGCAGTCCCTCGAGTTCACACTGAATTACTTGTGCTCCCACTCAAGCTATCTGTTTCCACGAAGACTTGATTTATACTTTGTAGTGCAGCGCCATCTACGACGAACTAATAACGAGATCCTGCATCGCGCAAGCAAAGTTCTCAGTGCGATTTCAACATATACAACAGTTGAATATCAACTATCGGGCAGTTGCCCACCAGACACAACAACAGTCTGGTTCGGAGAATCCTCTCATTTCCAGTGGAGGTATGCGGGATTTTGCTCTTTGTACCGCATAGATTACAAAAACAGGCAGCATTTATTAGTCATCGATACGCTAAGAAGATAAATCTTAAAAAAACAATCGAATTGGCTCAAAAAGCATTTCAGCCAATCGCAAAGAAGGTTTTGCATGCATATGTTTGCTTTGAGAATACTTGTCCTATTCAGAAACCCCTGGAGTCCCCTCGGTAAAGTTGCAACATAGCGTATTATTTTCCACGCTTATTTTCCCTTTCAGGAATTCCGAAACTGCATACCGTTAAGTCACACATTGCGTACCTGACTTCAAATACAAATAATTTTCCTGTACGCACCCATTTATCCTAACCCACATGCATTCTGAGAAAAATAAATACAAACAAACGTACTACGACCAACAATCACGAGCATTTAGGAAATAACAGTTCTAAAAATATCTCTGACTCACTCGGTTGTAAATAAAGGTAAGTTATGACTAAATTTTGAAATATATCGTCACAATCTATGATTGCAATAAATACCTAGACTTTTGAGCTTTGAATTTCGATTTCTGGGTAGTTCAAAGTGTTAATGCGTTGTACTGTCAAAACAATTCTTGGTAGTGGCAGAGGTGATCATTCAAATATACAAGTATTATTGGTGGTTTGACCTCCTTTTACTGTTTTTTTCTTTTGAAGACTTTTTGTTTCAGGAATCCCCAAAATGCATACTGAGCATATTAGTGCCGACGAACTTATGGGTAAGTACCTATTCAGATTCTTCCGGGCTTTTTAGGGTTCCGTAGTCAACAAGGAATCCTTATAGTTTCTTCATGTTCCTCTGTCCGCGGTTTAGCTCAGAGACGCTTAGCACTAGAAAGTTGGGATTTGGTAAGGGGATACATACCTATTAAAGTGGTAAAATAAAATCTTGAATTTTTTTTAGGGTTAGCCAAGTAAAGTGTACATGATTTTTTTTATCGTCTATCCCACAGTGTGGGGTATTTTCCCATCCAAGGATCCACAAAATGTTAATCATTCTTCCAAATTTATATTATCCCCTTCAAAGTATGCTCCTCCAGAAATTATACACTTACGCCAACGAATAATCCAATCATCGAAACATTTTTAAACGCTTTTTCTGGATTTGAGTAAAGTTCTCGCCGTGAATTTTAATTTATTGAATTCTACCGATTGAAAAGGGGTGCCACGAAGTGGTAATCTGATTTGAGGAAAAAGAAAGACGTCGGCTGGAGCCATATCTGGTGAATAAGGTGGTTGCTCGATGGTTTTTATTGAGTTTTTGGTCAAAAATTCATTCACAATGATGGCCCTATGCGAAGGCGCATTTTCGTGGTGCAAAATCCAAGAATTTTCTTTCCACAAAGCTGGTCTTTTTGTCGAATTTTCTCTTTTAAACGCCGCATATTTCTCAAATAATATCTTTCCCGCAAGAATTCCGAGTGCACAACACCGCGGTAGTCAAAGAAAACAGTCAAAATGACCTTGACTTTTGATCGACTGGCGTGGTTTTTTCGGTTCCGGTTCAGTTGGAAGGCGCCACTCCGAAGCTTGTTGACTGGTAAACCCACGTCTCGTCACCAGTAACAATGCGTTTTATGAATGTTGGGTCGAAATTGACTCGTTCTAGCATGTCCTCAAAATTCAGGTCACATCTCGACCGCTTTTGAACGTATTATAGCACTCATAAGCACGTGTTTTTGATAAATTCGATTCACCGTAAGCCTTCTGTAACATTTTCAGCAACTTCGAACACGAAATTCACATTAAGACAAACTCTTTGTTCGATGTTTTTGTCCATTATGAAATTCGCAACACACACTAGAGATGATCCAACAAAAAACGGTACTGTATTTAATCTAAATGACAGATGCAAACTCAAACTCCGCGCCAAAATTGAAAACAGTTATGCCAAACTAGCAACAAAAATAAAAATAGTAAATTGAATTTGGAAGCATAAACAAATGATCGATTCTCGATACTTTTTTGACAGAATGAATATCGAATTTAAAAGGAAAACTATCACCGCTACCTAGCCCCTGCATAACGAGTTAACGAGTAATAGTCGACCAACTTATAAAATGGAACTGGGTAAGTGAAAAAATCCCAATAATACCATAGAAAATGACTTGAAACCAAGTGCATTTGTAACTTTGTAAACTAATAATAGTTAAGTACATTTTACTATTTTTCTGGCATGTTTTAGGAGACGGGTAACTACGGAGTCCTACACTGTGCGTGGTCCGGTTTTTAATTTAAAAAATAAATTTAAACTTGTAGAACTTAGGCGGAGTGAACGAACACGCATTCTAGTGTCCAAGGTTAGGGTCTACTTTATATCAGTAAGTCGGCGATTTCATTATCATTTTATCGTATTTCAACTTATCTGTCTCGGAGGTCGTCGTGTCAAATCTCTTGAGATTCTGAGAACAGAACAGCTAAACCACTATTTACTTGCGATTATAATGAAAGCCACGGGAGTTCACCGGATGCTACAAGCAGCAACGTTTGGTGAAGGCCTATGTCCAGCAGAGGACGTTTTCCAACTGAAATGATAATTTTATTATAACAGAGCCTCACCACAAAAATCACCCAAAACTATCCTAATTCAATTCAAGGTTTTAAAATGAAGCTCAACGTCTAGAAACTAGCTGGTTAATGACCTAAAAACACCGTTCTAATAATATTAGCAACACCATCCGAGTCCGACCTTCCATTGATACTTATACACATACGTCTATTTACTTCTACGTCACGAGCTGTGCCTACGTGATCGACAGAGGTCGGTGCACCCAGTGCAAATATCAAATCTATTCCGTCGTTGTATAATCTTAACTCACTAACCTTGCTATGCGAAAACCTACTCTATCTTTGTGGATTAACGTTGTTATGTGGGTGTGATGGTTGTGTTTTACAGCTGTTTTGGCATGTTAAGAGTTTTGCATCATTTGTAATGAGAGTCTTCCCGGATCGCAGTATGTCATCTGATCAGATTTCTTAACTGGCAACTGTTGGGGTGCTTCGGATTGTGAGGCCGACGATTCTGATTGTTATGACTAACCGGATTGAGATTAATGTTTGTTAGTCATAGATATACAGGTTTAAGGGATTTTCAGATGAGATACGCAAAACTGTTGGCGTTTTTGCACCAAAATTCATCATCTGCACTTTGTCATAAATCTATCGGGATCAACTTGTCGTGATGTATAAAGGTGAAAATATAATGCAGACATGATAACTCAATTCCTTTATTTACTTGTGTTATTTTCCTACTTACGTTTTGTCATTACATAACATTGGTTATTAACCAAATTGTTTTAGTTAATAGCCTATCTACCGAATTCATGAAAGCCGTTGTACTCAATTTGATGCTTTATTCTTGACAGCTAAAGGTTGTGTATTGTACGCATTTTTTTTGCTATCGTTAATGTTTTCTGCCCCTGTCCAATGTTACTTGGGGTCGGCGCATAACGTTTTCTTGTTCCATTTTCCCTGCCCATCTTTTACTTCTGTTACACTACTATTCCATTTATATCTCACTAGCAGTCGCGCCTCCGCCCGCGTGAATGTCGAAAATTATCCCAAAGGAACATTCTCCCGGGATAAAAAGTCTATGTTTTATTCCAGACTATATTCTACCTCTGTGCCGAATTTCATCGAAAGCCGTTCAGCCGTTCTGACGTGATTGAGTAACAAACATACATACATTCATCCATCCAAACTTTCGCATTTATAATATTAGTATAGATGTTGTAGTCAAAGGCGATATGCAGTCTCTTCGCGCAATGACTCATTTATCCCAGGTTAGGTAGGAAATAGGTTCCTATTTCGGGCTTTGACTGATGTATTCTTAGTCAAACCTAGAAGTACCTAACTTTTTAGTCAAACATCGAAAGTAAAAAAAATTGCTTCGGGGTTTTCCTAGTCTATTCTAGAACTAGAAGCGGCAAATTCGGTCAAACGTCGATTTGTACTGCCCTTAAACAGGTTTTTGCAAATGAGCCTAACTCGATGCGGTATTATATCGTTTAATGTCTTGCCTAACCAAGTAGCAGAACATAGAGCACAAGGAGTTCAGGGCTCCCCGACAAGGATAGGTTAGGTTCGAATGGTAGAGCGAGCGAGCGAACTTAGCACCCGTCATGCCATTCATGTTAGGTTCCTTTAAACCCTGCAGACAGAAACAGAAGCCCCACGCAGCGGGGCTCCGTCATCCCTAATAGTTAAATAATTTAGGTCTGACTGGTCAAACCCCGATTATCTACATCAAATTGAGTTTCGGCGTTTGACTGTCCAAATTAATAACTCCTAGGAGTAACCGAAAATTCGTTAGTCAAAGGTAGGAAACAGCTACCTATTCGTTTGGACTTTGACCAAGACGTTATGTCAGAACTGTGGTTTGACTGGGCAAACCTAGAGACGCCGGCGCTTCAGTGTTTGACTATTATATAGATATAGCTGCGCCCCGCGGCTTCACCCGCGTAAGTTTCGATGCCTTGGGAATATCGGGATAAAAAGTAACATAGCTGTAACTTTACCTACCAAGTTTTATCGTAATCGGTTCACTAGTTTTTGCGTGAAGAAGTAACAAACATAATATTACTTACTACATACTTACTAACACAAACTTTCACAATTAAATAGGATTTGATTAATGGAGACACAGTGACGAAATCTCTCACAGCTAATATTACATTTACGTATACATATTGGATGAAGGAAACAAAAATGGAAAATATAATATAAATAACCTACCTAAATAAAATATAAATTTTCCGCAGTCGGGTAAAAGAGAAGGAAAATAAGAATGTAATGAAATGGAAATTGGCAGACTCCGTAAGATTGTAATAAATCTTTATTAGATTATAATTTCTCGATAAGTATATTATGAAAAAATGATTTTGTATACAATTCATCCAATAGTTTCCAATATATCCGTGTCTTATTAAGAAAAAATATTTTACAATTCCACGCGATAATTTGCAATCTTACGGAGTTTTTCAATTTTCCGGTGATATATATAAATACCTATCTATAAAGTCTATCTATCTATAGAGAACCTTTAGATATTATTATCTCAAATACGAGTTTCTGCCTGTCTTCTTTTTTCCATAAATAAAGACGATCATACAATTAACTCTCCCGCACGCACTCCGGCACTGAGCCNCATCGACCCGGGCCTGGTGGTGATCGTACAGCGAGCCAGCCACCGCTCGCCGTCCGCAGGCCCGCGCCTACGGTGGCCGGGGATCGCCCAGTGACTCCCGCGCCCGGGGCGTCCTCTCCTGTTGCGGCAGTTGGGGCGAAGGCCTTGTCTTTCCCTAACGCGGCCCGCCTCCTCCTTCGCTAGCATTACTGTTTCGCAGAAGGAGGTGTCCGCTTCCCAAGCCCCCTCGCTCCGGACCATGGATTTAACCAGGGCCGGAATTCCTTGCAGCTTACACTCTAAACTCAGCAACACCATGAAATAGCCAATCCTTCGATATGGCTACGACAAATGCATTTCAATTTGCCTGTTTTTGTTGGTTGTTTGGAAAACTGATTTGAACTCCTTCAAACAAGGTGCAATTGAAACAATTCAAAAACCTCTTAAGGACTCATTGTAGTCATCATTGTGAGTGAACTACTTTATTAATGTGAAGGTGAACACAAAATAGCTGATTTGTATTACAACGCGAATTTAGGTTTGGCCTCTTTGCAATATTTGTTCAATAAAGATGAGTACAATGACCTCTGAAGAGGTTTTCAGAACCTCCAATTATTATACCTCCTTCGAAAATTCAGGTCCATCACACCCTCAACATGTGCTGTATTTACATGCGTTTTTAACCGACTTCAAAAAAAGGAGGAGGTTCTCAATTCGACTGATTTTTTTGTATATATTTTAGTTCAGCGATATCTTCCGATAATTATCAACCGATTTTGATGATACTTTTACTGTATGGAAGAATTTTTTTTGGAGTGGTCCCATCTCAATTTGATCAGATTGGAGGGTATCGAAGATAGGCAATGGAACTCTTCAATTAATGATAGCAAATGGTCCGGGATTACTGAAATCGCATGTCTGTTTATTGTTTACACCGGCTCGTAACATAACATCACGCCAGTATGTTATGAAGGGGTACGCAAATGTGTACAGGGGACCCTGGTTTATCCTTTCTTTTTTTTAAGGATGGGACAACATCAAATGACTTCTTCCGCTCTGGGTGGAGCGGAAGGGCGTTTCAGACTCTTGCTGACTAAAACCCATCCGTGTTCCTTATAAAGCCCTTTAAGTTCTAGGGCCGCGGTCACTCTTTCGAACAAATTCCGCAACCCTGGCAGGCTCTGACCCTAGCGGGCCCCATCTCCTATGCTGACACCTCTTTATCCTTGACCTCAATACAAATTATTACTTAACCGCTGCTCGACCTTACATCATTCGCGACTGTCGTAACGGAGTCAATAAGCGTCAATCAGTACCGTGGCTCTTAGCTACGTGACTAAGGTGACACGGGACGCTGAAGTGGTGACGTCAAAGGAATTAGGAAGATGGTTATTGCGACTGGGAACTGTTTTGATTTTTGTCTGGGAGTTCTAGAAAAACAGGTGGCCACGTGACTGGTAGGCTATCTGCAGTGCGATTCTCTATATCTCTCACAGTGTAAGCGTAGGTGAAGTGAGCGGTCAAACCATACAAACAAGATGGAATGACAGTTCACTTCATGCTTACTCAACCTAATTTTATAAGGACGTTGACACGTGTGCAATTTAATTAAAGGATGTTGACAGAATCCACCGGCGCGCGGAGGTACCGTGACTCGTGGCTACGTGACTAAAGCGATACGGGGGGCTGCCTGACGCTGAAATGGTGACGGCAGAGGAATTAGGAAAATGAGTTTGGGAACTGTTTTGATTGTTGTCTGGGAGTTCTAAAAACTCAATGGCTACGTGACGTGGCAGGCTATCTGATGTGGTGATGTAATGGTCAGGACTTTGGGCAGGAAGCAATTGCGATTGGGGACTAGCAGCTCTAGAAATAAGACACAAATATCTTGATGCCACGTCACAAAGACGGCACGGATCAGACAGCCCGTCTGATTTTGACTGTGGATGTCAGAGTCAGGACAATGGGAATAAATCTAGGCTCCTACCATGGTGTTTTTTTTTCACAAACTATTTGTCGTCTAGGTACATTCTAGAACTTTTCAGACCGCGGCGTTTTCATTAACAAACAGAGTAGAAATAGCGATCAGATTATTACTGATACCTGATACTTATTTAGACATATTTAAATGTATTTTACTATTGTTTAACATTGACTGACCCTTTGACGGAGCTTTGAAGATCTTATAATAAAACTGATATCTATTTTAATTAGTACTTTTCCCGATCCGATTTGATAGATTTGTGTTATTGAACTATTTCAACCTTTCGTTTTGCTAATCACATCATTAACGTGCCAAGAATTCTCCGTTATGAGACTTTGTCACTCTTATTAAACCAATTATTCATTTTAATTAACGGGAAGTTCCTGTTTGTGAAAGTATATCTGCCTCGAGGAATGTTTTAAGGACGTCTTAAGATATTTTCTTACGACATCAATATAAATTGCTTTTGCTAATGAGCTTAATCACTAGTCAGGATTTCAGGTTTTTTTGTGAGTAAACTAATGAGAAATGCAAGTGATGGCATGCAGGGTGGCCGCCGAGCAGAAGATAGTCTCCATAAAAGGGGTGCCTGATGATGGACCGCTGCCGAGGTCCTAGACGCCATATGCAAGGGCTGGTTCGAGGTGGTGAGGGAAAGGAATACCTGGAAGAATTTGGGAGGGATTTGCCTAGTGACACAGCACAGACTGAATAAAATAACATAAAATTGCAAAGCAAGAGGAGCTCGTGGCAAAAAAATATCGATCGTCGATCTTCAAGGTTAAGCAACCCTTGCCAAGGTTGGTCTGTGGATGGGTGACCATCTTAACATACCGATACTCCTCCGTGCCTCGGAAAGCACGTAAAGCCGCTGTCATTTTTAGACCTTTGGCAGTCGATACGAACTGTCAGAAGCCAGAAAATCTGACACCACCACCAGTCTTGTCAAGGAGTACCGTGTTACCCTGTTAAAGAGTTGTGGAGGTCTCGTAAAATACTGTTATTCAGCTGAATCTGGTTTGACTGGAAGCCGATCCTAATATAGTTGGGAAAAGGCTCGGCGGATGAGATGAAAATTGCCAAGTAACTGTTTACGACTTAGACAATCTGGTTATGACTGAAATGAACTTGATTCAATTCAAGTGTTCAATTCACTCGTCTCGCCTGTGCCCTCCTGAATGCAATCACGTACACCCCTCTCGATCCCAGTCACCAATAGTTTATGTTTACGATGCAGCAGAATTCTTTCGGCCATTCGGACGGCTGAAGACAAAACATTCGCGTTGTTTACAAGCCGGCTGTCAACATGGCTGAGGCGTGACTTATATACGGAATGTGATTGGGGAACGAATTGGATGAGATGACGATATTTCGTCTATGGTTTTTTGGGACTAAAGATTTTAGAAATTAGTAATATACAGGGTGTTCCGGAATGGCTCGCTGTCCGATCACCGCCAGGCCCGGGTCCATGGTGCGTTGTGTTCCACGCGCGCCTCAAAGAGAGGTCAGCATAGGAGACGGAGCCTACGAGGGCCGGAGCCTGCCAGGGTTGCGGAATTTGTTCGAAAGAGTCACCGCGGCCCTGGAACGCAAAGGGCTTAACCGGTGGACACGCCCTTCCACTCCACCCAGAGCGGAAGAAGTCATTTGATGATTTCCATAAAAAAAGATCAGATCCTGATCTGTATAATTATACAATTTTTATTAGCTTTTGCCCGCGACTTCGTACACGCATATCCCGTTTTTCCCGTTCCCGTAGGGATTTCGGGAAATCCTCCCTTACGGACTGTAGGGAAGCTATATGCTAAATTTCAGCTTTCTACGACCAGTAGTTTCGGTTGTGCGGTGTCTGTCAGTCACTCAGTAACGGAAGAATTTGGTATAAGTATCTACATTGGTTAATATTTGAAACTTTTATTTATATACATGCTACCACCCGCGGCTCTGCCCGCGTTTATATCGAAAATTATCCCAAGGGAACATATTCCCGTGATGAAAAGTATCCTATATGTTATTCCAGAATATAATCTACCTCTGTGCCAAATTTCGTCAAGATCCGTTCAGCCGTTCTGACGTGAAAGAGTAACAAACATCCATCCATCCATCCATACTTACAAACGTTTATAATATTAGTAGGATTATTTCTTTTTACCACCCTGTCTTCTTCGGTATCATAATGTCATTAAAGATTGGGTTAAAAAAAAACCTACTTCTTCAAAAGACCTGCTTTTCTGGAATTTGTAAATTCCGAAATGGCAACCCTATCTACACGTGTGCACTATATGAATGAATGTCATTAAACCGTACTTGTACATAATGGTGACGCTCCTAGATGGAGCGCTATCAGAGAGAGATTTAGATACATCTGTTGCAGTGTACATGTGTTTGCGTAGGATTTAATGTCTCATGCTAATTTGACGTAGAAGTGACGCGATGACGCACCAAACAATCTAAGATTATAATACAGCAACAAACTTATCTTTTAACGAGGCAAGAGCAGCCTAATCTGGTTAAAATGTACGTGTTATTTTATATAACCACTTTACAAAATATACATAACAAGCAAGAGCTAGTTAAAAGTGGTTGTAAAGTGTTTTAGTTTGTAGTGATGGCGCGTATATATCCTGTTTTTTTCCGATCCCGTAGGAAAATTATTTCGTATACAAAAATAATTTTCCAAATCCGACTGGTAGTTCCAGAGATTAGCGGGTTCAAACAAAGAAACAAACTCTTCAGCTTTATTATCTTAATGTATATATTTCTTGTGTACGTGTGTATGTCACTGAACTCCTCCTAAACGGCTGGACCGATGTTGATGAATTTTTTTGTGTTTGTTCAAGGGGATTCGAGAATAATTTAGATTAAAAATTGGACCCGGTAGGTAGAGCTGCAATCGATTTACGCAAAATAGATGCTAGACTGATTTCGGACTGATAAAAGGAAGTAAGCCGAAGGATGCTTTTTTTATGTGAAGTAATAGACTGTCAGATGAATTCTCCTGTCCGGGAGGAGCGGGAGGCATTGTCAGACTCTTACCGACCCAGCCTTGTTCCTTCAAAGACCCTTTGCGCTCCGGGGCCATGATAACTCTTTTAAATAATGCAGCAACCCTGGCAGGCACTGGTCCTAGCGGGCCCCGGCAATCCGAAGGAGGCTGCAGTGGTTTTGTTGTTACCAGTCTGAGAAATTCTAGAACAGGGGCCCTACTACGAAGTCTTAAAACGATCATGATTCCGCTCTAAGAGGGAGACGGAGCTATACATAGCACTATCCCGTTTACATCATCGGAATTGGATGGCATTAGCAAGTCACAGTAGGGCTGTTGGTTCAGTTCTAACTTGTTATCTAGCTACGTCCTAAGTAATACTGACTGGCCTGTTGGTCGAGTGGTTAGTGACCCTGACTGCTAAACTGGAGGTCGTGGGTTCGATTCCCACCCAGGACAAATGTTTGTGTGATGAGCTTGATCATTTGTTCTGTGTCTGGGTGTAATTTGTCTATAATATGTTTGTATTTAGAAATATATAAGTATGTTTATTAGTTGTCTGGTTGCCATAGCACAGGCTCTGCCTAGTTTGGGATCGGATGACTGTGTGTGAGTTTTCCCAAGATATTATTATTATTAATACCAGGAACTTGTAAAAAATCAAAATTATGACAAGATTCTGTCTATTTCCATTAGTTATTTCAAGGTGTGCGAGCCGCGACCTTTGCTTCTTCGCTAGAATTTAATAAGACTTGCATAATCAAATCGGCTGGTAGCTGCTAAATGCCTGCCTGACTCCTTAATATTCAAGACGGTAGATAAACTATTATAGGCTGTTATTTCAGTCTCAGCCAATGGTTTTTAATAAGCGTGTGATGGCGTTAGCTTAAATGTAACGGAAGATTAGGTGTTGGGTGAGAGTGGCCATTGTCGGCAAACCAAAATCAATGATTATAAATAATAATATGAAGTATTTTTTTTTATTATTTATTGGAACTACTGTTATTTATACACAGAGGAACAGCTAAAGATAAGATTACCTATAAATATAAGAATGAGTGAAACATAAGGTTGTTCTGTGTGGTGTCTAACGTAAAATAATAACACCATCCCATCACTTCCCGTGGGTGTCGTAAGAGACGACTTTGTACTCACCAGAGAATGGGCAGCAGCATTCTCTGTCCATTGCAACAGCTACACTGCGATCGCAAACCCGCCTGCCAAGCGTAGCGATTATGGAAACCCCCCTTTGGAGGAGGCCTATTTCCAGCAGTGGACGTCATTCGGCTGGTGATGATGATGATGAGCCACTAGCGTTTCCTACAACTGCATTATTTTGGGATAAAAAGCCGCCAGTGGCACATAGCAATTTGAATTTTCACGATCGATTCAGTACTACTAGATATTACCTTTAACAAACGGTTCCACCGAATTCTAATATTAATTTAAATGGTGCAGATAGAAAGATAGTAAAGAATTTACGTCAAACATTCGCAAAGAATTCCTACTATTCTAAAAATAGCATTCGTCATCGCGGCCTTGAACTACAAGGGAAAACATTACGTTGGAAAACAGTGTTAATTTAATTAACCGCTGATCTATTGCTCATCGCACGACGAGAGGAAACACCATGCACACATACCTACTTTGCATAACATCGTAGTGGGTATAATAATATGATCAATGATTAATATATCATGGTACTTTACAACAGAAGGACAATTCTTAGATTTTTTCATTCAAACGTTCGCATTCTAATCACAGCTTCAGCCTGTCAAAACTCTGACTTGATATATAAGTACTTATTGAAGTACTTATATATCAAATCAGAGTTTAGTACATTGGTACCTAATGAAAGCTGTTACTAATAACTAACCTAGAGTGTCTCCTATTCAGTCACAACTATGTTAACTGCTCTTATAACCATTCTTCAATATTAATAAGTCTTTAAGTCAAGAGTGAATAGGTTGCTTCTAGGCAAGCGTGATCCATTGTCGACCACCTCTTCACTTTCCATCAGGTGGTCAAACACCAGCCTACAAAATAATTAAAAAAAAAACTTCTGTCTAGTTGTTTTATTTCTTTTTTTCTACGAAAAAGAGTATTGTATTGTATTTATTTTATTATCACTCCGTGCTTCTCGTGTTAGAGCAAATACCAAAACGTACGCGGTCCTTATTTTCAGTTCCTTATTTAGGTGCTGGTCATAAACACTTTTTTTTTTTTTAGGTGTGGGAAATCTTCAAATGACTTCTTCCGCTCTGGGTGGAGCGGAAGGGCGTGTCAGACTCTTACTGACTAAAACCCATCCGTGTTCCTTCTAAAGCCCTTTGCGTTCCAGGGCCGCAGTGACTGTTTCGAACAAATTCCGCAACAGGTCATAAACACTGGACAAGGTTTTAGCTTACTGCACGTACTGGAAATTAGGTGATTCCTGTAAATTACATAGTACGTGTGTTTTTAGGCACGTTCACACTTGGCACGGCATGCGGTATGTATAGTGGGTACATTCCGGTTATGGTTTCTTGGTATTACTTCTAAAATAGGTCCTGTTTAGCTCAGTGATGTTTTGGAAAATTTGATTAAAATGTTTGTACTATCTGCTAAAAATGGACGTGTCCTCATGCCACTTATTACTTCTTTATCGTGTTATAGAACTGCATCGCCCACCCGCGGTGTATGGCAATCTATTCGGAAAAGTTTACCAAAAATAGGCTAAAGCACCCCTTATCTTTTCCTCATTTACTGCAATGGATACCTACGAGTACTTGGTACTTGTGCCTATTTTTGAATAATTTAAACGCAATAAATGAACAAATAAACAAGTTATTCTCAAGCAAAGTGAATAAGAAGACCTATGACCTGCTGAAGGCCGCGGGTATCCGCTGAAGGCTGCGAGAATCCACTGAAGGCCGCGGGAATCCGCTGAAGGCCGCACGAATCCGCTGGAGACCGAGGGAATCCGCTAAAGACCGCGGGAATCCGCTGAACGCCGCGATAATCCGCTGAAGGCCGCGGGAATCCGATGAACGTCGCGGGAATCCACTGAACGCCATAAAGACAGGACTGAGCGATAAAAGAGAAACTGTTGAAAATGTTTGAAGGCGTAATGATTTTCAGAAAAAAGTTAATCGTGAGAATAGAAAAAAAACGTTACCATTTGTCATAATGAGGTAAATCGTAACAAATTTAAAACCTACTGTTTATAAGGAAATCCCGTGTTTACGGAATGTTCCACAGTAAAACAAACTGTTTATGTACCCAGTGCATGTCATCTTGAATATCCCACGTTTGAACCTGTCTCAACACACGTTCACTATTATCCAATACAAGACTATGACGAGACTCCATAAACTAAAAACTTTTATCCTTTAAGTGAGAGGTCTTAAAATTTTCCTCTTTGTGAGGTACTACGACGATAGTTTGGTTTGTCCTTGGGGCAATGAAACCAACTTAATAATTTAATAAGAGATTCCTGTTCAGTAAGTCAACGCACCTGTGGCACCCTTCGATATGTCCATGAAGTGGGCCGCTGCTGCTTCATGATCAGATACGTCTGCCACTGGTGGTTGTAGTTGAGGAACGAGAGAGTGTTCTAGAGTGAGTTCTGGCCACTTCTGATCAGGTAACTCGTGAAGATCTTGTAGCGGCATCAATGCCGCCACATGAAAAACAAAGAAGCTAAATTTTTATGGCAACAAAAATAACCGCAACGCCATCTGTCCTGTCAGCGACGAACTAGCAACGAATTTACATCGCACAAGCAAAGTTCTCCGTGCGATTTGAACATATACAACAGTCCGAATATCAACTATCGGGCAGTTGCCCACCAGACACAACAACCGTCTGGTCGGAGGATCCACCCATTTCCAGAGCCAGAAGTATGCAGAGCTGACACCTATTATTGCTTGGAGACATTTAATAAAATATGGTGGTTTTATGGTTCTTGTCGTCATGAGAAGAGAGCTCGTAGTGTGTGGATCTCATACCACATTTCTGTGCATTGAGCAATAAAACGCACCTGATACACAGGGGCCTACTACGCCATCATGATTTCATTGTAAAAAAAGAGATAGTGCTATTTGTCCTGCATAGCTCTGTCTCTCTCTCACACCAAAAACATGGTAGCTTTAAGACGTCATAGTAGTTACTCAGGTAGGTATGAGCACGCCACGATTGCGGCGGTAAGACCACTCTTTGGGGAGTGGCTGGAGAGGCGCCACGGCGTCCTCACCTTCCGCCTGACGCAGGTACTCACTGGACACGGCTGTTTCGAGAGGTACCTGTTTTGGATTAAGCGGAAGGATACGCCCGGGTGTCAGCACTGTGATGATCGCCTGGAGGACACGGTGGAGCATACGGTGGAGGTCTGCCCTGCTTGGGTTGAGCACCACCGTGTCCTTGTCGAGGCGATCAGCGGCGGCGACCTTTCGCGTCCGGCCCTGGTTAAATCCATGGTCCGGAGCTAGGAGACTTGGGAAGCGGTCACCTCCTTCTGCGAAGCAGTAATGCTAGCGAAGGAGGAGGCGGGCTACGCGAGGGAAAGGCAAGGCCTTCGCCCCAACCGCCGCTACAGGAGAAGACGCCCCGGGCGTCGGGAGTCGCAGGGCGATCCCCGGCCACCGTAGGCGCGGGCCTGCGGACGGCGAGCGTTGGGTGGCTCGCTGTCCGATCACCACCAGGCCCGGGTCGATGGCGCGTTGTGTTTCACGCGCGCCTCAAAGAGATGTCAGCATAGAAGACGGGGCCCGCTAGGGCCAGAGCCTGCCAGGGTTGCGGAATTTGTTCGAAAGAGTCACCGCGGCCCTGGAACGCAAAGGGCTTTAGAAGGAACACGGATGGGTTTTAGTCAGTAAGAGTCTGACACGCCCTTCCGCTCCACCTAGAGCGGAAGAAGTCATGTGATGATTTCCCATCCTTAAAAAAAAAAGATACTCAGGTAAGTAATATGATTGGTATGCAAGTATTGTATAATGCACAAGAGTTGAAGGATCTGTAGTATTTTTCCTTGATTGTTTGCTCTTGAGGTGTACAGATGTCATAACAAAAGGTTGGATGTACCTGCAGACATGTGACAGACATAAATAATGTAGTTGACATAATAATTCAATACTAGCATATCATATTATGTCTTCAATAGTTCAGAAGTCACGAGTTTTGCAAGATCGTTTGTTGACTTAGGCCTCATCCCGCCATTAATTCCGATCTTCGGCAACTCTCATCCAGCTGCTACCAGGGACTCCAGCAGATATTGATCCATATAGCCCGACGACGACCAACTTTACGTTCTATGTCAACGGTCATCGGCTCAAGGGTTAATATAATATGGCATGCCCATTGACTCTAAATATTTTGTGACGGGAAGACTAGACGAAGTTTCCCAAACGCCATTTAATTCCTAACCCTTCTTCTTCAATCTTTCATTGAAAGTCAAGAAAAAAATAATATAATAAAAATATTCCCTGGACCAACCACCGGTGCTGTCACCTTACATCCTTTAAACGATCTGAGAGGCGTGAAATTGTCACCTTGTTATTAAAGAAAATGATTTAGATTGAAGCGCTTATTAACCAGGCTTGGTAATGGATGGGTTACCGCCTTCTTCCGTGTTTTGGTTATTAAACCGTCAGTTCTATTTGATGTGAATTTGTAGCATTTGTTTTGCAAATTAGGAGTGATTGCGAATGGTCGGCGTCCTTATATGGGAGTTAATGATGGAGTTGGCCTATTAAAATGTTGAATGATTTTATCTTGAGATTTATCTTTGTAGCACCTTTTGTGGTCTGTAGATCTTTCATGTAGGTCTGGGCCTTGATGAGATGCAAGGATGCAGCAGGGTTGGCAGCAAGACACTATGGCCTGCAGATTTATCTCATCACTACACACTCACTCAGAGTGATGTGGTGAGTGTCAGACTCTTACTAACCAAAACCAACACGTGTTCCTTCGGTAACCCTTTGCGTGCCAGGGGGGCTACTCTCTAAGTCCGTAGTTTCGGGCTTATTTGCGGGCGTATTCTAGTCCGTATCACCTAACTACTAAGAATTAATGACAACACGATTTGACAGTTACTGTCAAATCGTGTAGTCATTCATTCTTAGTTTGGGTTCGGAACTAATCGTAAGTCCGTAGGTGATACGGAGTAGAATACGCCCGCAACTAAGGGCCTCTAGGCCGCGGTAGCTCTTTCGAACGACCCCGCATCCCTGGCAGGAATCACTACATTCCTTATCGAATTGATGACTGTCTGCATACATACATTAATCATTTTATTCTAGATCAGAGCAGTTAAACTACGTTATATGTATCAAGTTACGTAAAATGAGAAAACATTGCATAAATCTGTTCTGTGTAAATATTAAAAAATATCAACGCACTTAAGATAACTTGAAACTATCAAGTCACCGTGCGAACAAGATAACAAAATGGCTAATGACGCTGGAAATAATCTGACATACTGGTATTTATCTACATTTTTTAGGATTTTCTACAGCAAAAGCAGTAAATTAATAGGACAGTCAGTCAAGTATCAGTCAAAAGTAAATTAAAGTTATATTTTTGGTTGTAAATGGGTTTAATCCCTGGACGTACAGCCCGGTCTATTCTGTCGTCATCTCGCAGTGTAAACTTCGGTGGAGCGAGCATTAAGTGAGCTGTGATCCGATTTCGTTTATATGGTTTGACAGCTCACTTTATCTCCACTTCACCTAAGTTTACACGGTAAAATGTTTACAGAATCGCACTGGTCCGATCGAGAAAAGGCTAGCTACTTTTTATCTGAAAAAAAAAGGTTTGTTTTTTATTTGAGATGTGTTTGCTCTTGACTCTTAGGTCATAGATAACAGAGACAAACTCGACCATAGAGCGAGAATACCCAGAAGAGGCCTTTTCATTCTAATTTTGAAGAGATTAGGGTTGTATGCGTTCGGAAACACAGACGCAGGCAGAGAGGTTTCTTTGAGTTACGCCTTGGAATAAAATAAATAAAATCCAAATGCGAGATGAACTCTTTTTCGCAAAACCATCAGTGGACAACAAACCTATTTTATTGGACGCTTTCAGAATATTAAATACACAGTATATATACTTGTTAAATAGGTAAATGGTACTGCCTTATTGTCTGTGGTGAAGTTTACAAGAACAGTTTGTATCGAGGTGAAGATATAGTCAGTCAGCAAGGATGATAAATTTCATACCACACATTTCATCGTGGAGGCTTTTTCATAAAAGCTGGAACGATATGACTACTGCAACAAAGGCGTGATATTTTAATACAGCTGTATTTGTAAAAAGAGGCGCCCAATAAAAAAAAAAACAACGGGTTGCAATCCGGGAGGGAAGAAGTGAAAACTTGAACATTAACGTTGTGCATTTTTGATATTTTGGAATGGTTAGGGAATAATTTCGCACGAATTGCTTTAATTATGAGTATTAAAGTACTATCATTTATGTGGTAAAATATAACATTCATTTATTGCGCTATCGAACACAAACATGACAATTTATAACACATTAAAAATTGAACACCTCAGAACTTTCCCTCCGTTTTACGAATTTTCGATCAGGTCACGTGTACTGACGCGAGTTTAACATTTTTTACCCATCCCAAAAAGTTCACAACGCCGCTAAAGAAGTTTTCACTTCAAAAGCTATTACCGCTTCAAATCATAGCTGTGGTCATATATTTTGTCGGGACTCAACGACAAGCAAACATTTCTCATTAATTATACGAACCTGAAATATCCTGTCAACCAACAGATCAATGGACTGGGCACGTGTACCATGAGGGTCATAAGTCGTGCACGTGGTGGTCTAGTTGTATCTTTTACGTTTCAAGCGGTGCGGTTATGGAATGCCTTGCCCGTGTCGGTAAGGCGTGCTCAATCTTTGTCCAATTTTAAAACTAGTCAAAAACTACTACCTCTCTCTTTAATCGTTTGTTCAAGACTCTGCTTTTGTCTATGAGTCTGTTATGTATTTATTGTATATATAAATGGTACACCTAAGACTACAGCACTGTTTTTTCTTTTTCTCTCTAAAATCCATCCAAAGTTTGTCTTGAAAAGATCGCTTTTAGCGATAAGGCTGCCCATAGTGACACCCTATGTAATGTTTTTCTCAAATATATTTTCTGTATATGGTGTACATATTTTTTATTTCCATAATACAATGAATGTATGTACATAACTATCTTAAAACTATTTACATCTACTAAACCTAAGTATGTACATATTCAAAAACAAAATACACTCAGGCGTCGAAGTATTCCTCAGCATCGCTGTCATCCGGAAGCGTGCCCAGAAGACTGGCAGCAAATGGTGTACATAATAAAGAGTATTCTATTATATTCTTGTTGACCCTTGTAATTTATGGATATATCTTTGGTTAACAGTTTCAAGTGGATGTTAGTGCATGAGAGATTTGTAGCCGTAAACTAAGCACACAACACTAGAAAGCATTTCTATTGATAAATGCTAGAGCGGTCAATAATATGACAAATCATTAGTATTCTCGTCTTCCCGGCCTTACACTTATTTGTCAGGGTATGGTTAAGCATAATGTCATCGGTAATTAATTTATTTAAATATGTATTTGGCACTTACACGCAGTAGGCATAGGCAATTCTATATCTAATTAATCATAGCTAACTGTATAGGTACTAATTCAAGTTTTTAAAACTTAACAGACAGATATGTTGCTGGGGAGTTTGTTGCGCCACTTCTTCTTCCCAGCTATAACACTAGGAAGTGGTGACGGGCGGGCGTTTTGGGGGACTGTCTTTATGTAGAACTTTGACGTTCAAAAAGTGCTGGCACTCAGCTTTATTTGAATAAATGATTTTTGATTTTTATTTTGATTTTGACTATTATAAATCCGCAAGTTTGGATGGATTTTTTTACTCAATCTCACTGCTGAGCGGATCTGGATGAAAATTGGCGCAGAGATAGATTTTGGACTGGAATAGCACTAAGGGTATTCCAGGCTATATCCCATCGTGTATCCCGGGAATATGTTCTCCTGGCATAATATCCGACACTCACGCGAGCGAAGTCGCTGACATAGACTAGTAATTTATAATTTAAATTAGTTCCCGTGGGAATACGGGGATAAAATATAGCCTATGTTACTCGCTGATAATGTAGCTTTCTAAAGGTGAAAGAATATCTGAATTCAGCAAAGCAGTTTTTGAGTTTATTCATGTAGATAAGCAATGGAATTGCCCACGCCTGTGCTAATAATTAATTAATAACAAAAGACAATAAAGTTTTTAGATATAAATAAAATGTTATTCTTTTATTCGTGAGAAGAAGTTATTGGCTAATATTATTAATAAGTACTATTTTTACTGGCTAATATTATTGCGTGAATCCACGCTATGGTATAAATGCTCAGTAATTTTATTTTACTTATTTACTCAACGCCTTACTTTCAATGCCGAATGAAAGTGAAATACTGAGAACGTCATTTGTTTGTTTTTCCTAAACTGAGAGTCAACCAAACGAAGCTAGATAAATATCATGACTAACATTTGTAATACTCAACATTATTTCTTTGAGATACGTTTTAATATATTTTTTTTAAGGATGGGAAATCATCAAATGACTTCTTCCGCTCTGGGTGGAGCGGAAGGGCGTGTCAGACTCTTACTGACTAAAACCAATCCGTGTTCCTCCTACAGCCCATTGCGTTCCAGAGGGGCTACTCTCTAAGCCCGTAGTCCGTAGTTTCGGGCTTAGTTGCGGGCGTATTCTAGTCCGTATCACCTAACCACTAAGAATTAATGACAACACGATTTGACAGTTACTGTCAAATCGTGTTGTCATTAATTCTTAGTTCGGGTTCGAAACTAATCGTAAGTCTGTAGGTCATACGGAGTAAAATACGCCCGCAACTAAGCCCGAAACTACGGACTTCGGGTTTAGAGAAAAGCCCCATAGGGCCGCGGTGACTCTTTCGAACAAATTCTGCAACCCTGGCAGTAGTTATTAATACTAGAGGTGTCTTTATGTCAAAAACTAAAACGGATAAAGTTGTGATCCAATACAGCTACAGGCTCGAACATTGGCGACCTATAAGTGAGAAGGTCCGACAGTTACTAGGTGACTGAAATTAAAACTTATTGTGAGTGTTCCTAGATTACCTAAAAAAATAAAATTGTGTTTTTGTTGTTAAATAGCGCGTTAGACATGAAATACAAACTCAATTTACATATTTCTAAAGTTTGAACATCAATATAATATAAAAATATTTTATTTATGTTCAAATCTTTTCATGAGTAGATTAGAACATAAATAGTAGATGAATATATTATTTTGTTGTTTAATAGAAGTAATCGACAGACATTCACAATATCAAGGGAACCTCAAAACTACAGCAAATATACTGTCATATACCAAAGTCAAAGTCAAAACGTTTATTTCAATTAGGCCATTAAACGGCACTTTTGAACGTCATCGTTTACAGTTCAGTAAAATAATAATGTTACATTAATAAAGTGACTCTACTGTCCATTCGGAAAGGTAGATTCTTATGGAGAAGAACGGACAAGAAACTCCATAGTTACTCTTTTCAAATAATGATTTTACAAAATTTGGTATACAAAAATTAATTTAATATTATGTGAGGACGATGCACCCAGAGTATGCTACTTAAAGAACAAAGTATCACCAGCAGAGGTAAACTTATTAATTTCCTAAAGAAATTTAGGTAAATTGTACTCACATATTTACAAACATTGGAACCATTAATTAAACAACAGTGTGTGAGTCAACAGAAAAATAAAAACACAAAAAAAAAAACAGTATATCTATAAAGTTAATACATTAATCAACCAGTATGACCTTCACCCTTGACTGTCCTATGGAGCAGGACCAGCATGTTTCCAAGCATTCTTATCCTGAATGTAATCTTCTAATTTGTAATATGCTTATTCACAAAGTGTACTTTTAACATGAGTTTTAAATTTTCTTTCATTTAGTTCTAATATGTCAGAAGGTATTTTGTTGTACCATATATCTACCCATTTTTTTGTCAGCCTGAACGTCTTACTTCTGGACCTTCTCCTGAGCATTCCTTGCATTTCTCTCATTGTTGGGCTTGTTTACGCCTATTCATTAAAAATCTATCGTTTAATAATCTACCCAAAAGTATATTGCAAATATATTATTTATCTTGAGCTGATGCAATGGCGCCTGGTCTGTCGTGTGTGGGATCAATGACCAGCCATTGGTGAGAATTCCACTGACTTGACGGGAGTTTGTTATCCGACAGCCCCAGACGAATTATAACTAAAACTATTTTGAATAAAACTTTTTTACAAATAAAATAAACCGACTTCCTAATAAAAAACACTGCAAAGTATAAAATAACTTTAATTTCGGCAGTCGGTGCTTTTGGTTGTTTTTTCGTTTTTTGTCACCGACTTCCGAAATTAAAGTTATTTTATACTTTGTAGTGTTTTTTATTTGGAATTCGGTTTTTTTTTTGTAAAATAGTTTTTTATTTTCCACTTTTTACTTTTTAGTGATGATACCCCACAACTAAGTGACATTATTCCCATAATGAGTGGTTGTACTATTTGCCGTTAAGGAGTTTCTTTGTGTGCCTTCGCAGTCCAAGTTCTCACCAGCTATTAGTTAAATATCTACTTTGCTTTGGTACTAGTTTTTACTGATTTTAAGTTGAGGAGGTCACTGGTTTATCTTTGAAGTTCACAGTAAATGCAATATAGCTATAACTAAACCCAATGCAAAAAGATCATCAAGATCGGCTCATGATCAATAAAGTTATGTCCAAATAGATAACTCCAAAAACATGTTAATTCAGGTTGACTTGTTTGCATCTGCATACCTTCAGAGCGTACCGGCGTGATGTTATGTTATGAACTGGTGTGATCAATAAACAGACATGCAATTTCAGCAATCCCGGGAGATTTGCTATCATTTATTGAAGAGTTCCATTGCCTCCCTCCGAAATCTTTCATCAGATTTTCACCAAATTGAAATGGAGCAAGTTTGGAAAAATACTCTTCCAAACAAAAAAATAATCATCCAAATCGGTTGACCATTGGAGAAAATATCGCTGATCAAACATATGTCCTGGGATCCTAACATCAGATCCTATCTTATACCTTTCATCATCAGCTCAGCAAGATAAGATGTTGATAACCAGGCACAATTATCTGAATTGCGTTAGAAAGTATATGAAAAACATTGTATGGGCCTTTAAAATTTGAGGGTTGCCCTCGATTTTCCTAGGATCCCATCATCAGATTCTGACTTTGTGCCAATGGGACTACCTTAAGAGTATAGGCTTTCGAATAAAACAAGAATCATCAAAATCCATTCATAATTGACGGAATGATCGCATAACAAACATACAAAAAAAACATACAGTCGAATTGATAACCTCTTTCTTTTGGAAGTCGGTTGAAAAAGCTGAACACTTTGTAGACTATAAATGATTAATCAACGATCACACTAAATAGCTCTACAACTCTATTCAGTCTCATAATTGCAAAATTAAAATCCCTGTAGCGTCAATTAAGGCTCCGATCGTATCATTAAATCTTCATTTGCCTTTCACTAAACTTAACAATATTTTCAGTAACTCGACCTCATATTATACCCACCAGTAATTGAGAACTTTCACATCTAGGTACTCTAACTGGCTGGTCATGTATTACAAAGTAATTATCTATGGACTATACATAAGGAGTGTTAGTATATTTTCTAAACTCATACTCGTAAAGCAACGACCGACTGAAAAAGAAACAATAATCAAATTATAATAATTCAAATTCGTAGACTAGCTATTCTTAAAATAACTACACCTTGCTCTTTCTCTCCCACAAAGCCAGAAAAGGATAGCAACTGCGCAAGAGCAGCTTATATATAAGCTTATATAAATACATTCGATTAATTATACAATATTTATGAATTTCAACACTAAACGCGTTGAAGTCTTTTCTTAGACACGCGCAGTTCTCAAGCAAATTGTATTTTTTGCGTGCGGCAATATATGTTTTGTATGATTGGTGGCTATAATCGCGAGTTTTATTGCGAATCATCACTAATCGAGTCGTCCGGCTAGAATGGGAACGCGCTCGTTTCGCGATGTATTCGAGATAAACGTGCGTTTCCACTGTTTGGCACGGCACGAGAAAATGTAAGGTTGATTTGTGAAAGTGAGTTTTGATGTTTGAATGTAAATTTATTATTCAAGCAGCAGCAGTCTATTCAGTTTATGAAATATTTTGTTACGTTTGACTATTTTTAAGTGAAGCAGAAGGAATGAAAATGAAATATTTATTTTCTTTTACGAGTTATTAGTAAAAGTTAAAGTTTACACCGCGTATACTCGTACTTTTTAAATTATATTTTATACTTACCCCATTACTAATTAAGCAGGAGTAGGTAACGCTAAATCTTATAAAACTAGTACCGTTAATATACAACATTAGTGAGGCGTTAAATTTTTCGAAAGCCTCGTATTTAACCCCTTCTTGATTGATCACTAGCATCATACTGAAACTTCAACCCCAAATCCAAGACCTCAAGTTACATGAAATAAGGGCTAGAAGATGATGATGATGATCATACTGAAAGTCAGCAAGCCCATTTCTTCACACCTTTTTTTTTTTTTGATGTCGGGGGGAAGTCCTCTTGGAAATCTTCCACCCTGGGGCGGGTGGAGGGGTATGTCAGACTCTTACTGACTAAAACCACCCCGGTGTTCCATCTCCCACGTACGCCGGGGATCGCGGGAACGTATGCGACTTCCGCAATCCCCAGGTGGTGCCGGCCCGCAACTGCGGGCCACCTCGCGTCGGCGCGGGGAGTGAGGTGTTTGACTCCCCCCGATACGTCAAAGAGGGGCGCACGCACCTCGGGTCCGCATGAATGGGGGGCGACGGACATCCCCAAGTCCGCCGCCCCTGGACCCAGTTAGGGGGGCCGGAAGAGGGCAGCATATCCTCCGACGCCCGATGCGCCTACTGCGGGCCGGGAGAGCGGTCGAATCCCAACTAAAAACCAAACGTTACGCGTCCCGAACATTGCCCAATTTCTCGTGACGTACAACAACGCACACGTACTCCGAGGGTGGCGTACGTGCGCTAGCGCACGTCTGTAGCGCCGGCTCCTATTCCACGCCACCACGCGCTCCGGGAGCAAGGCGACGTTATCTGACACCACGAACACACTATTATGCCCTCTTACTTATCACCAGCAGTTAACTAATTCGTGTGCCAACTAATTGTCAATCATCTGGAAGAATTTTTTTGTTATTGTGACATTTGACATCGGTTGCTAACGGCTTAACTAGATCTCAATTTCAATAAAAGAAAAGGGTCACTGACTGTTGAACGCTAAGTGGAGAGGGAAAGGGATCACAGACAATGGAAGACTTCTAGAGAGGCCATTTGTTGCGCCAAGCATAAGTTTTGGCTATCATAGATATATTTAGAACTGTCACGGGCCGTCAGTCTCTATAAGTAAAAGGTGATGCTCACTGATATGCTTAATGGGCTCGTACAATCTCATGGAAAGCGATGATGTGGTCGACGATGGAGCACACTTGCCTTGAAGTAACCTATTCAATTGACTTAAAGACCCCCAGGTTGTAGCTATCAGGAAACACAGACCTCGGTGGGAATTCCACTCCTTAGCTTTACGCACAATGAATGTATGGGTTGTGCGTATGAGTTTTTTTTTCTATCTGTGGTAGAGGCGTCTCGCACGTTGCTCTTTGGAAAGGGATCGAGTTGAATGCCATGACAGGAACTCGTGCACAGATTGATAAAGAACCCATATACTGTTGCTATGCAAGCAGTTACGGGACAAGTAACCCGCTTGAAGATTATTATGATACTACAACGGATACTAAACTCAATTTATAATCATATGCAGAACTCTGATATCTATGACAGATAAACATATAGATAGTAAGTATAACGTGGGCGTAGATTGTGACACAAAATGATCCTCGGTCATTAATCATAATGATGAATCTTACATTGGGTGTTTTGTTCTGGCCTTCATTCGGTCATTTGTATTAAATAAATAAAATGAACGGAATTATTGCAATGTATAGAGGTATGTACCTACTAGATGCAGCTAAGGAGTGAATGCCCGGAGGATGCAATCATTACGCTAGGACGAGAATATATGACGTGTTCTATAGACCGCGTCATATCGGGAGATGGTGACATAAAGGAGATAAAGGTTATCATTATGAGTATCTTGTCTCCAGGTCTAGCTTACTGGTGATGAAAAGCAGAGAGTTTCTGGTGAAAGAGGGATCACGCCGGATTCATGAGGGACGCATATATACGCCCAGAGGATACTTTCTCACTTCTAGTCGGCAGTGTTTGTTTCAGACCATTGTCTGGAAGGCTCTAGCATCGGCGTGGATGTTGGTTTGGCAACTGGGGCATAAAGTTTCGCAGAGCGACAGTACAAAAACAACTGAGAAATTGTAGAGAGAACGATTCGATTCTTACTTCGTCGCGTCACGTCTCCGGGAGTCTTCAAGCTGTAATTACAAACATGTCTCATGGAGTATGAGACACGACTAAATGAATTAGATTTCTCAGAACTAAGTCACACTACTTCACAGTTATGTTTGCAGACGGGTAATTGACCGGCTTATTAGAATTGTGCAAAGTTAAACATGCATAAGAACATCATACGACTGTTAAACAGTTGTTGACAGATTGCAAAAGATAACTGTATTTACCAAATGTAGCTGTTCGTAATAAAAACATGTTATTGTTATATTTTTCAGAGAAGTAATACGTGTGAGAATATTGTAAATAATTATGGTAGTGGATGCGATACGAGTATCTTCGTAACTTTCAGTGTCTTAAAGCAATTTAACTGAACTGTTTTTTTGGGGAGTGATATGAAGATTCGAATGACGTTATTGCGACGCACGCTATTTCGAAAAACTTTACGAGTGGTACGCCAAAATCGACACTGAGCTAGTTAGTTAGTTAGCCAGTAGCCAGTAAGTATAAATGATTAATATAACTACTTATTATGATTTAGCTATGTAAAGACTAAGTATAGACAACTAGCAGGAACAGGAACTAGGAATATGCTATTCGCAACAGTGGATGTTGATAAGACTTTCGACTTTCGACTAGCGTACCAGTCAATATAGCGGTTTTCGACTCAATTTGTTTTCGAACAGTCGTACCACTCGTAAAGTTTTTCGAATCAGCGTGCGTCGCAATAATGTGATTCGAATCATCATATCACTCCCGTTTTTTGGCACGTTGTTAGAATATACAACGGTTAAAAAACATCGGACTTTTCCATACATTTCCGTGCACATACTCGACAAAATGCACTGAAACGCTGTTTTTTTATTCGCGTTTGTTCCCATAGTAAAAGTTGTTCATAATGATGAGTACAATAACCCCTTAAGAGGTGTTGCGTTTGTTCTATGACACGTTGTATAGCAATAGAGTAAAATTAGATTTGCAGCTTCGAAAGAGCTGTGCTGACTGCGTGGAGAAATTTTTATGGTACCTATTTTTTAGGTTTTGGCTTAAAACTTCGGTGCATACATCATCATCATCTGCCAAGCCTTTTCCTAATTATTTTGGGGTCGGCTTCCAGTCAAACCGGATTCAGCTGAATACCAGTATTTTACGTGGAGCGGCTGCCTACCAGACCTCCACAACCCATTAACTGGGTAACACGGTACTCCTTGGCAAGACTGGTGTCAGATTATCTGGCTTCTGACTATCCGTAACGACTGCCAAAGACCTACAAATGACAGCCGGGACCAACGGCTTAACGTGCTTTCCGAGGCTAAAAACGCGGGGCTTTAAACTTCGGTGCATTCTACAAAAAAAGTAAATCAGGATACTTTGAAAGTAGGCAAAATCTGCTACAATTTGAGTGAGACTGTATCTTGGTTTAGAAGGCCTTGAAATAAAGCACATCAAGCATGGGCCATATTTAACAGTTCAAAATTGTATGCGATTTGCAAACCACAAGGTGTTTATTCATCAACATTTTGAATGACGGATTTATGAGTCGCGCTTTCATTCGCTCCCTCAGAACTCAAATAATCATATGAATAAAACAAATGATAAACGTGGCGAAAAAGGAATGAAAAGTGAGGCGAACACGGAAAAATAAAAAAATAGGCGAACATTGTGGGCGAATCCGGAACAAATCAAGTTCTCACTCAGGCAGTCACGTTCGTTAGGTACCCTTTACACTAACTTCCCTCCTTACATCTATGTCTAGTTACATTAACTAACAGTCAAGAAGACCAGTCCTATTCTAACTTGATTTATCTTAATTAACTTGCTAATTATATACACAACTCGAGTAATGTACTAAGATAAAAATAATCGTTTGAGCTCTCAGGATTTAATGTTCATTGGCGCCTAAATAAATAGCTTGTTGCTATGGAATAAATAACTTTATTAGCTAGTAGGTTGGATATTAAGGATATTTCTCAGCTTTTTGCTTTTCAAGTTTCAATACATCTTATCTAACTGGTGGCCAAAGGCAAACAACACTATAAAATAATCCCGAGAGCCTGCAATCTAAATCAAAGTCATTTATTCAAATTAGGCTGAGTGCCAGCAATTTTTGAACGTTAACGTTTACAAAAAGACAGTCCCTCAAAAACGCACCGCCCGTCACCACTTCCTACTGGCGGTCGATTCTGTAAACATATCGAAGTGAAGGCTTGGGTGAAGTGATCACGAGGTGAGCTGTGAATCCATATAATCAAGATGGAATGACAGCTTACTTCGCGATTACGTGACATCTTGATAATATGGCTTGACAGCTCACCTCGTGATCACTTCACCCAAGCCTTCACTGCGACATGTTAACAGAATCGACCGGCTGTTTTAGCTGGGAAGAAGAAGTGGCGTACCATATTCCCCAGAAAAAGAGAAAAGAGAGAAAAGAGTATCCATGGAGCTTTAACACGTTTTTCTTCATACAAATCTACGCTCGGTTTTGGAAGAAGAAGCTAGCTTCCTGAATGGTCCCTTGACAGTTCAAAAGTGCCTAAATAGTCTGAGTTTAAATCTAATGAAATGAAGCACGAAAATTCTCACTGTCAAGTTAATTTGATCGATTTGATTGGCTTAAGGCTTCTGACGACATAGAACTTTCACAGTATTTCAAGAAATCATTGTATCATAGGTTCTGAAGAGGGCCAATTCCACTAACTTTTAAGCAACGTTCGTGAATGCGAAATCTGTCGAAAAAGCCTCAATTTCCTTACATTTTACCCATAACACGGTATTCCTTGGCAAAACTGGTGTCAGATTTTCTGGCTTCTGACTATCCTTGACGACTGCCAAAGATTTACAAATGGACCAACGGCTTAACGTGCTTTGAGATACACGGAGGAGTCTCGGTATGTAAAGATGGTCGCCCATCCACAAACCAACCTCGGCAAGCGTTGCTTAAACTTGAAGATCGAGCGGATAATAATTACAAATTTAATTAAATGATTATTTATTTTAATAATGAGGCTCATGTCCAGCAGAAACGAGACGACTATGGAGCCAAAAAGATGATGGTCAGGACTTCATAAAGAAAAGGCTTTAATGAGTCGTTGAGCTGTAATCGTTTGAAATATTCAACGTTATCTGCAACGAATAGGGACTTTTTCATTTAATATTACAGCGATTAACAATTCTTTGGTCGTAAAGAGTAAAATTAATAGAAAAATGTCTACTTTATGGCTATGCAGATGCTCCTGCGCAATTACTGCGGCTGCTCGTATGAGCGAGATAAGTTTTATCTCTCGTTTATTACGCCATGTTTCCGTATCTGTAATGTGTCTGTATTTTAATAAGAAAGTCTTCAAATACAAATTTGTCTTGCAAATTTAGTGTGAAAGATAAGAGTCTAGAGGGGGTGCAATGATGACATTTCTAATGTTCCACCATCTGATTAATAAGCAATTAAATTTTATCAGATGGGCTGCGTTTGCAGCAGCGCAGGCGCAACTCGTTGCTTAGTGATATTTATTTTGTAAATTGGCTAAATTGACACTGTTACACGTAAATATTTTTTGTTAAACTAGATGAGGTATTTCCTAGCTGACCAGTCTAAGAAGAAACACCGAAACAAACTCAGGGATCAAAGTCTTTAAAGACCATACAATGAATGTAATGCATGTGGCAACCTACTTCATTAGATCTTTAATATGAATTACTTGTTACTTGATTTTTTTTCTAAATTTAGGTGGCCATATACTGGGCCACAACACAGTAAAATATAAATTATACCAGTCTACAAGAAAGGAAGGAAGAACTCGCTTTCAACTCAAAATAAAGAAAGACATAAAAAAAGACAGCCCCGAAATCTGACACCAGACTTACCAAGGAGTATCGTGTCACACAGTTATTGTGAGTTGTAGGCAGATAAAAAGATTCCGCTCTCAGGTCCGTCGCACTAAAGATAACCTCCTCAGGTGGGGGTTCTCGGTGGCTCCAGTCTTCAGTGTTTGTGTGGCGTCGCTCCGCAGTCTATGACTCACCTCTTGTCTTGCGCCGCATGCCCTGTCACCTGTACATGTGAGCACCTTATGGCTGCGTCAGCGAACGGTGTTGCCGTTGCTGAGTACTGGGCCAAACATAAAAATTTTATGTCAAACATAAAAATTTATGAGTCTATTTGTAATCGACACGCTAAGAAGAGAAGTAGCTCCATGTAAGGTGGTTTCAGCAGCGGTTAGAATGGAAGCCAACCCCAGCATAATAGGGAATATGCATGCAATTTTTTTATATGCAAAATAAAACCGCCCTAAATCTAAGTTCTTTCGTTCAGTCCATCCAAAGGTTGTCTGTAAGAGATTGCCCTGTGCGATAAGACCGCCCATTGTACACTTGTTTTTAAAACGTTTTTACTATGATTGTAATGAGGTGGACAATAAAGTATATAATAATAAAATAAATAATAAAATACTTATTATCTCTAGTACACAATTATGAAACAATATTTAAAATACCTTCGTTGGTGATGAAGTTATTAAGCTTCAAATTTGACAATTAGAAAGAGAAGTCCGATACAAACTGTGACGTCAAATACTATGATACCTATTCAGCTGCCATAGAAAACAGCGTTTTCGCGAAAGGGACAGATGTATTTGTTTAAAATAGTTATATCTCGTTTGTTTCGGTCAATTCCGATTCTATTTTTACTGTTAGTATTATTTTTTTGAATACCTCTAGATAAACTGTTTAGATGGTAAAACATAAATTCATGCATATTCCCTATTGGGAAAAGGCAACGCAGATTGAATGAGACTAGTTCGATCCAGCCCGTCCCTAGCTGTCCTCTCCCCAGGGTCGCCCTAAGCCGAGGCCCGTGCCCCACAGGGGGTGCCCTTAGCGTGTAGTCGCTTAGTTTGTAAGTTTTTTATTAGCCCTGGCTGGAGGCTTTATTATTATATTAAGGCCACCATAGGCAAGCCCGGTTAAGCAGTCGACAACCTTATAGGTTGAACTGCGAGACGCCACTCACAAAAAAAGATTAAATGAGAAAGACATTATGCATATTACATTCACTTGCTCACGTTTTGTGGTATATGACATACCAGGCTTTTACGACAACCTTTCAAAATGATACAAATTCTAAGTATTCTATCTTTAGACCAGTCAATGACGTATCCAATATAATTGGCTAATTATAAACATGTCCTGACTTAACAAGTAGGTTGGACATAACGAGTTCATGAAATTATGAGAGCATATAAGATAACGGATATCTGCCAAATTAATTGTAACAGTTTGAAGTAAATATTGAATGGTGATAAAAGTCGTCAGTCGTTATCTAGAAGTTATTCCCCTTCACTTTAATGACGTAAAGGCCGAATGAGATAGGTGTCTGGCGCAGATTATGACCTACATGGACCTATATAATTCTTATAGATAAATCCATTGCCATACGGATCTTCTTCGTGTGTATATTGTGACTCGGCTCCAAACCCACACCCTAGCTGCTGATCCGTAAACATAGCCCTACTTCACGAGGTTGGCGTTACACCTTTCTACTTGCGTTTTGAGGCGGTTTAGGGACTTCCAAGTGGGCCACGGAAGGTTAGATGCTCACTTGGAGATAGTTAGTTTCCGGGTGAGGATTTTTTTTCCTGCCATAGTTTGCAGCGGGCATGAGGCCTTATCGATTATCTAATTGATAAAGTTGGAGTCGGCTCGTCAGCCTCAAGTGTTGTATGGTCATTGAGGAGTGCGCATGAGGAATGTAAAGGAGGAGAAAAGTAAAGCCCATATTCCAAATCGATTTGAAAAAAGCGACTATCATCTGCCTAGCCTTTTCCCAACTATATTGAGGTCGGATTCAGCTGAATACCAGTATTTTACGTTGGGCGGCTGCCTACCAAACCTCCACAACCCATTAGCTGGGTAACACGGTAGTTCTTGGCAAGACTGGAGTCAGATTTACTGGCTTCGGAAAATCCTTAACGACTGCCAAAGATCTACAAATGACAGCTAGGACCAACGGCTTCCGAGGCACGGAGGAAACTCGGTATGTTAAGATAATCACCCATCCACAGACCAACCTTGGCAAACGTTGCTTAACGTTGATTGACCCGTGTTGCTATTATTCTGTAGCCACGAGCTCCTGAAAAAAAGCGACTATCACCCAGTATTAATAAGTTTAATGATTCTGGGTGGAGTCGAGATGAAGGAATTGGAATATAGGAGTAAGCATGGAAATTATAGAGGCCTTTTTGGTAATGTACATTTTTTTTTTTGTTCAATTAGTTATCTAAAAAGAGGCGTTTTTATCTTAATAAATTAACTAGCGGACGTCACGCGGTTTCACCCGCGTAGTTCCCGTTCCCATGGGAGTACGGGGATAAAATATAGCCTATGTTACTCGCTGATAATGTAGCTATCCATTGCTGAAAGAATTTTTCAAATCGGTCCAGTAGTTTTTAAGTTTATTCGTTACATACAAAAATAAGAATCTTTCCTCTTTATAATATTAGTATAGAAGTATAGATAAATTAGTATATTAGTATTAGTATATTAGTATACATATGAAATGGTTGCAGATTTGGCAGTATATATGGAGCCTTTCTTCATTCGAGTAGTTTCCTTAAATCCTTGTCGAAATCCTTGCAAGTTCCTACGATGATAAATCATTACGATTTAAAACTAATTGAATTGGTTTGGTACTAATGTACCTACTAATATAGTGGTCATATTGTTAGTCTTGTGTGAGTATGTAATTATGGTCGATGGTAACGAAATAAAGACGGAAATTCTGCGGTTTTGTATCTATAGCACTGACCTTAAACTTATTACTAGAAATACATTACGGTTTTGGAGGACATTGTCAATTATATGGTTATTTATCATTATAGCTTACTCGTAAATATTATGTTTTCTGATGAGGAACTACAGGAAGTTCATAGTCTTAATTTATCTGCTTACGGATTTTATGTTTTAAGAACAGCCCGTCGATTCTGTAAACATGTCGAAGTGAAGGCTTGGGTGAAGTGATCACGAGTTGAGCTGTCAATCCATGTCATCAAAATGTCACGTGATCACGAAGTGAGCTGTCATTCCGTCTTGATTATATGAATTGACAGCTCACCTCGTGATCACTTCACCCAAGCCTTCACTTCGACATGTTTACAGAATCTGAAACTGAAACTATGAGGAATATCGAAAATCACTGAATGATACTCGATTTCGATGAAAACTAAAGCTGCATTATTGGATTTTTGAAAAATCGGTATTCCTCGAATCGAACCAGTTTACAATAAATTTAATAAAGAAAAAGCCATTCCAAGTTGATAATAGGGTCATATTTTAAAAAAACCGGCCAAGTGCTAGTCGGACTCGCGCACGAAGGGTTCCGTATCTATAAAAACGAGCAAAAAAAACACGTTTGTTGTATGGAAGCCCCCTTAAATATTTGTTTTATTTTAATTTAATTACCTATTTATTTTTAATTTGAATATATAACTAAATATTCAGTGAATATTTCAAGCGTGTACCGTTATCAATATCGAGCAAAAACGAGCAAAAAAATCACGTTTGTTGTATGGGAGCCCCATGTTGTGGGGTGGATCGAATGGCACATTTGTCCCACCTGCACGCAAAATACGCGCTTAGTCGTGGAGTTGCAGAAACCAGCCCGTGTTACATACATACATACATGGGAGCCCTCTTAAATATTTATTTTATTCTTCATTTCAGAACTGCAGAATAGTCCATGACTGTAACATGTGTCTTTTGAGAATACCAGTGATCAGTGAGCTTGGATCTTTTCTGACCGCATAAAAATGATAAAACACTTGAAAATTTTTTAGGGTTCCGTACGCAAAGGGTAAAACGGGACCCTATTACTAACCTGAACCGTGATAGTTAGACAGTTGAAATTTTCACAGATGATGTAGGTATTTCTGTTGCCGCTATAACAACAAATATTAAAAATCAAATATTCAAGGAGGCCCTCATACAACAAACGTGATTTTTTTGCTCGTTTTTGCTCGATACTGATAACGGCAACAGGTACACGCTTGTAACATTCATAGAATATTAGTTATACATTCACTTTTAAAAATAAATAATTAAATTAAAATAAAACAAATATTTAAGTGGGGCTCCCATACAACAAACGTGTTTTTTTTTTTGCCGTTTTTATAGATAACTAGCTGATCCACGCAACTTCGTCTGCTTCACATTTTTCATAAATGCTCAGCTCCTATTGGTCGTAGCGTGATTTTATATAGCCTTCCTCGATAAATGGGCTTCCCAACACTAAAATATTTTTTTAATTCGAACCAGTAGGTCTTGGGCACGATATGGTACGGAACCCGTGCGCGAGTCCGACTTGCACTTGTTTTGTAAAGATGGAGATCCTTCAATGCCTATCAAATCCCATGTGTATTAAAACATAAACTTGGGTTTCTGTTTTAAAACACAAGGGATTTTTCCCTTCAAATTATATAGCAGATCATCATTCTATGCAAACACAGACATTCTTGCACAGCGACATTGGTAAACGAAAGATACGAGTACCTACAGTAATCGTCAAATGGGCGCCACGCAATATATCTTGTATGTTTTACAATGATTTGTAACGGTACCTTGTAAGTCTAGGTGATGATAATACTGTTTGTTCTATTAATTGATAAACACTTGTCTTGGATTTTCTTCAAGCAGTTACATATTGCTCAAGTGTCTTGGTAATTTAATAGTCACAGTTTTGTCAAGTCACTGATTAGTGGTGACCCCTGTTTAATACTGCCATCTTAAACAAAAAGAGCGCATCTGCCCGTAACACAAATCTAGCAAAAAAGATCAGAGGCCGTACTACGAAGTGCCATTGCCAATTTGCCATCATGATGCTGGCGTGAAAAAGAGGTGTGCAACTTTGTCTATAGAGGCACATTAAAATACTGATTCTACATGCCCGCCCTATTCCAAATTCCGTTAAAATGATTATTATTTTTTGTTTCCCTGTCTTTATTTTCTTCGAACTAAATAAATCTAAACGTGACATTGGCTAAATGCATAAACCGTGCGAAGCCAAAGAAAAAAAAACCGGCCAAGCGCGCGTTGGTCCACGCACAGTGAAGGGTTCCGTAGTTACCCGTGGCGTACCATGGAAAAAAATAAATAGCTAATTTAACGATTAGATTGCAAAGTTACAAACGCACTTAGTCTTGTCATTTTCTATGACATTTTTAGATAAGTATCCAGTTACATTTTATTTATTTATTTATTAAAACTTTATGCACTAGTAAAAACACTGTACAAAGGCGGACTTAATGCCTTAGGCATTTTCTACCAGTCGACATTTTATAGGTAGGTCGACTATTACTCGTTAACTTGTAAAGCCTACTTAGCTGTGATAGTTTTCCTTTTAAACTTCTTTTATTTTACTTTTTAATTTTATTTTACCACTTTGTCGGCGTGATTAACATGTATACCCATACCAAATTCCAACTTTCTAGTGCAAAGCGTCTCTGAGCTAAACCGCGGACAGACAGACGGACATGGTAAAACTATGAGGGTTCCTTGTTGACTACGGAACCCCAAAAAAGAGGCACTTTCTGAGGCACACTCTTTTACTTTGGACAGCAGTAGTCCTCTTTTCATAATTTAATTTTATGAAACCTAAAAATAAAAGTGATTCAAATAAAATTTTGCATTTTTTTTTAATTAATTGTTTATAGGAAGCAACCGGCAAGGTATATTGCTTTTGGAAAACTTTTTTGGTCCGCCAAGAGAAGCTGAAACTGAAAGAAATAATCCAAAATAGTATTCAAAATATTAGTAATATAAATCTCTAATTTTGCCTAGCATAAAAGAGAATAAATCAATTATAATTACATTCTCAACAGAATCATATCTACATACTCTAATTTAAATCGTCTCACAAACTGTTCGGAGGGAGCGCAATAATAATAGTTTTAAAGTTATTGACCTTATCAAAGTCATGGTCAGAGCAGTGCTCGTGAAAGGTTTTGTACCGGTTAAAGTTATAAATAGTGTCATTATCGACCATTTAATACACCACCACGATCACCACCATCCATGCCATACCATACCATACTATGC
The DNA here is from genome assembly GCA_002192655.3 of Mamestra configurata. NCBI lineage: Eukaryota > Metazoa > Arthropoda > Insecta > Lepidoptera > Noctuidae > Mamestra > Mamestra configurata. The sequence continues at coordinate 116,351 of NDFZ01005400.1, read as the reverse complement.
CATACCAGATCCATTTTTAGGGTTCCCAATTTATCCGTCTGTCCGTCCGTTTGTCTGTCAGCGGGCTGTTTCTCAAGAACCGTAATAGATAGACAGTTAAAATTTTCACCGAGTGTGCAGTTCTATTGCCGCTATAACAACAAATAATAAAACTTAAATTAAAAATTAAAAGGGGCTCCCATAGAAGAAACGTGTATTTTAAGGTTTATGGTACGGAACCCTTCGTGTGAAGTCCGACTCGCACTTGGCCGGTTTTTTATAGAAATGAGAAAGATAAATTTTTACTCGATTAGCTTTAAAAATAAAGATAGATGAATGATCGAAGTTTTGATACGATACATTGATTACCTCAAAGTTTTTTTTCAAATTCTGTCCATAGACAGATTCATGTCAACGTCATTTAGGTAGGTACGTCATTCTGACTGTCATCCCATAATACTTATTCTCATTGTCCATAACACAAAATATTGCAATGTAAGTAAGTACGCTCAAAATTTCTTAATGGTCAAAAAATTTGGTAAAGGCGGCAAAATCAGTATAGAGGCTGATGTCATCGTTCTAGGATGTACTCTGCCGGGCATGGTTGCCGCGCACAAGCTGCTGAGGAAGTTTGGCGATACCATGGATATCGTGCTGCTCGACCTGCACGCAGTCACCCCCAAGTCTCGCTCCAAAGGCAACGTGGCCTTCATGGAAGTCGCTCACGATGACGACGACTTGGAAACCGAACATATTCGACGTGATCGCGATGACTACACAGCCAGACAGATACTCGACAACGTCACCAGAATGTACCTACAACAATACGCCAAAGATTTACGAGTTCCTCTACCAGACGCAATCATTTATCCCGAAGGAGTAGAGGAAACTTTTACAATTTACCAAGACCAAGACGCATTAGATCCAGAATTGTCTCCAATACCGTCATTGGAAACAATTCCATTGCAAAAGCTCTTTCAATATCCCAACGGTAGTAAGGTCGAGTTTCTTAACAACGTGCACGACTTCGATTACTTGAACTTAGTCGAGAAGTTTGAATTAAATCAGTATCAAATGTACTTAGATAGAAGCATGGCAGATCTATTCCAAACCAGCACCATAGACTCAGCACAGGAGAGACAGCTATTGTTGGATTACGACCAGAACACCATGGAGAAAAATATTTGCGACACTCTGATGTTCTCTACTTCGAGAGAAATTATGAGGCTAATCGTAAGATTAGTCTGTGGGGCTCCAGCTCACAGTGTGTCACTCCTGTTCTACCTTCATCAATGTTATAGAACAAGCAGTGCCAAGAACCACCTCGGTGGACTAAACACAAGGTTTCGGGAAAAACTTTTAGGACATTGTAGGAAACGACTCACAAGCAAACTTTATAAAAGCGTTGCTGAAATTACGTTGAAAGCTAAATCCATTACAGGCATTCGCAAATTTTCTCAGAAGGTAATTTTAGAGACTATTAAGGGCGAGACTACTTACATTTGCAACTTGCTGGCAATGGCCCTGAAACCAGAAGAACTGCACAACATTCAAGTAGAGGATAAACTAATAACAGAAGAAACAAGAAAACTAACCAAAGATTTGAAACCTGGTCGCGGCAAAAAATTTTTCATACAATACGAGGATAATTTTTGGAGTAGACAGGGATATAGTGGTGATATATTCAGTATGCGTGGCCCCATCATTTGGGCGATGGAGCAACCGAGACTGTCGTCTACAGGAAGCTCGTCGAGATTCGCATCGTTAGTTGGTTATCTGATGATGCGGGAAGACGACGGCGATTCTAGGGAAGCTGTGGTGGAACAACTGGTGAACATGTTCGGTGAGGAAGCGGCTACTCCCTTCACTTACAAAGAGTCAACTGTAAATGACGTGTACGTGCCGCGCTGCGGGGATTACATTGCACTGCGTAGGTTGACGACTGAAGGCAGTCCTAGGTTCTTAGAATGGGGAGCTTTGGATATTTTTGGTGATGGGGACGTGGCTTCTGCGCTGGAAGCTGGGCATTCTGCGTACTTGAGCCTGATGGGTTGTTTGCGGCCCCAAGCTCAGACGTTTGATGATGTGATCGCGTGCGAATGGCCGACGTTCCTGAGCGAGGGGCCCATCGAGCGCTGGACATCGCAGATCAACGTGTACAGTAGCATCAAGATTACCATTTTCACAGCTGCATTGTGCATCGGCATCACTCTCCTGGGCTCGTACATGAGAAAGTAAGATTATTATCATGTCTTTTGAAATATTTTTAGTTTTCTGGTTAGCTTTTTTTTAATAAATGAGTTTTGTAATTAATTTGTGTGTCCATTCAAATATGCATTTTTTAACTATATGAATAATATCGAATAATTTGGTATAATTGTGCTGTACCTAGTGATTCAACTCTAAGAATTCAATCCCGTTAGAGAAACGTAGATATATGTATATTTGATTTAATCTTCCTTAAAAAAACTAGAAACAGGCTCTTTGAACTGTCCTGATTTGCTTAATAGGGTATCCTTCTAGGTGCCACGAAATATACCAAGAAGTAATAATAGGAGGCTGTTTTGCATGCCAAAAAGCAATACCAATTTAAGACATCATTGCTCACTTTCCAGGAAGTATACTGTATACAAAAAACACGATGACGACATTGATATATTTCTTACATCTGTACCACAGAGTACTTTTATGATCTGTACCTACCATGAAAAGAATCTTGAATTGTATTTCGTAAAATAATTGTCGTAAACACTGTTACTATCACTGTTTATCCTATCTAACTTAATGTGTATAATTCTAAGTAGAAATTTTTCAAAATTTTTCATTGTAATTTTTAATTATTATTTATTTTTTCTTATTGTTTCAATAGCAGTTTATGCGTACAGTGCATGTACTGCTCTTCTTTAAGTGATGAGGTACTTAAACTTAAGTCTGGAGTGATTTCTCGTAGATGTTATAGTGTGCTCATTGTTGAAGAGCCAAATAAAATAAGTAAATAAAGTAGTCATTCAATTAATCATCTTTCTTATGACAGGGCTACTAGGTCTGACAATAGGGATAATAAAAAATAATTCAAGATGCATTAAAGTAATAGGTTATAAAATATTTCACAAGGCACATACTCGTATATGTGATTTAAAGTAGAATTATTTCAAGGACATTATTTATGGCTTCATCTGGCAGACATTTCCGCCATGTCTAGTCTTAAGAGGTCGATGACCCTCAGCGTATGTGATTCCATTAATATTTTTTGTTTCAAGACTAGAAACGGATTTGTATGTTTTGTTTCTTTAGAGCGATTTGTGAATCGATTCTACAGGTCTTGACGACACGGTTGCCGCAGTGGGTGAGTGATTGGCTGCTGCGCTGCGTGTCACGGGTTCGACTCCCGCTCGGAACAAATATTTGTATGGCCTACAGGTAACTGTTCCGGGTCTGGCTTTTTGTGTGTGTGCGTTTCTATGTTTGTAAACGCACACACGATACAGGACAAATTCCTAGTGGGGCAACTTTAAAAAAAAAACAGGTAGAATAATAATACCAGCCATTTACCGAAATATTGTAAAAGAAATACCAAAGTCTACTCATACAGAGGACTCAGTATACACGGGATATTGTTTTGTCATAAAAATACAAAATTACAACTTATTCTTGGCAAACTATTGCGACCATGATAACTTCCCTTCACATCTAAGTAATTACGTAAAACTTATCTATTTAATTCCCCCAGCCAACCAGCCAGCTTAAGGACATCTTTTATATTCTAACCGCGTCTCGATCACTTGCCCATGGCCCATGGTCTATATTAGGGTCTGTATAGAATCGAATGACGTTCAGACTCTCACCAAGGGCAGGGTCAGAGAATCGGGTCAAGTTTGATCACGGTGTAAGTCAGAATCGGTAATTCTTCCTGCCTAACGCTATCCTGTGAGATTTTATGATAAAAATAATAATGTGCCTTATATAATATACGTTATAAGCGTAAATTAACATGTTATTTAACGCATATAAATTATTTTGATTTAATGAAAGGAGTAGTGTGTTTGGCGTGGTGAGGAGATGATCGCAAGTGTCGGTAGCTTCTGGATGAGGTTGACGGACAGGTGGCCAAGGTTTCCCCTTAGGAATTTGGGCTGCTGTTGATGATATACAGTATTTTAGAAATTTCTGTGTCCAGCAGTGTGATGTGATCTCGAGCTGTTGAAATATTGTTCACTTTGTTTCTTGCCTGATTGATTTTAGTTAGCAAGCTGTTGGAAGTGTCTTGCTATACACAAAATAACAGGCGCTTCATTACTTCAATCTTATTCCTGTCACCCTCATTTCTCATTCGAAGTTGAAATGAAAAGTTTTCAATTCGAATACAATGAAAATCATTTGTAAATATTTTATTACTTAGGTTGAGGTATATCAAAACAAACAAACACTTTATGGTGATTTTGGCGTTCCCATTTTTTTTTAACTTGGCGTTCATAGTCGTAGTTATACATCTTATATTTCAATATCTGACAGCAATCACCGAAACTAACTGTAGATTCGTTGCTATAAGATTGCATTACATTGATTGCAATGTAATGTAAAATCAGGTGTATAATAAGTGAGAAAATGTTGAAGCTATAAATTGATGCTGGAATGGTTTTGCGCCTGCCAGAAATAGAAATGCAACTGTACAAATTCATACTTTATGCTAAAAGGTTCTTCTCAGGCACTTTATGTTTCGAGAAAATTGCTGGAATTTAATTAATGTTATATGATAATAGGCTAGGACAAGATGCGACTTTCACTTAGTGTAATTTTAAAAACAACACCTAGACAATTAGATTTTAAGTTAGCGAATAATTGTATTGTTGTTTTGATATTATTTAGTTTTACCAAAACTGTATCTTATTTAACTTAGTAACATGTGGAAACATAGTGGATTGTACATTTGCATATAGCATACTATGTTTTTTTTAGTTATAATATACAATGTACGATTGTTTGTTTTCCCAAATAAAATAATAAAATAAATAAAAATAAAATTAATCGAAATCGAATTATAGACAAGAATGTCTTTCTTATCGTTCGGGTTAAATAATTTATAAAATTCTAAATTCTAAACTAATATCAATTTAATACCTTATTAATTACGTAACAACATGTTAATTTTTAACTTTATTACATTTTTTCCATCAACTTTCAACCTCTAAGTACCGGAAGTACTTCCGCGACAAAAACACAAAATGGCGGAGTCGGAAGAGGAAACGTTTTGTTTTTATTTATTAGACACGCTTCGACGATCTCTAAACGAGACAAATATAGAGGAACTTTTGTGGAAGATTCTATTTAACGCTAATTTAGATCTTTACAAAAATGTGGAATACTTTAGCAGACACATTTATTCTATGAATTATCTGAATAGCTTTAACATGGAGGTCCGCGGTTCCATAAATGGACAAATATATTTTGTGGCACAGTTAACAAAACAGCGTTTTGTATTTTAATTAAACTCTATGATTTAAAAAAATAAAAAAAAACGTGGACTGACATAAAACGGCGACCACTCAGCACTCTGGTCTATAATTTATCTATTTTGGTGTGATAGTTAAATTGGAAACTTAGCCCTCATTGGTCTTTGATGGTGTGAGCTCATAACTGAAAAGACCAATGAGAGCCTTGTTTCCAGGTTTAGTATCACACGAAAATGGTTAAATTGTAGACTTGTCCTCTGATTGGTCGCCATTTTATGTCAGTACCCAACTTCTTGGAATAACTTTACTTACTATCAAATTTTGATGCGTAAAAACGTATTCCAAATGTTCAGTTGACAATTTATCGAGAGTTTACAATCTGTCAAGGTATTTTATAATCTTACAGAGTTTCCCATTTTCCGGTGACATATACACTTTTTCTTACTTAGTCACGAGCTGTTCAGTTGTTGTTATTAATATAATTTATGAGTTAAAAGTTCATTGAATTTGCAACTTTACTGTCCATTTTACCAGCTTGTATGCAATGAGTATGTTATAGGATCGTAGCAGGTGATATTCAATAGTATCTGCCTTATGCCATGGCCTTTTTTTAGGATAGGAAATCATCAAATAACTCCTTCCGCTCCGCCCAGAGCGGAAGGGAGTGTCAGATTCTTACCGACTAACGACGCCCTTTGCGTTCTAGGGCTGCGGTGACTCTTTCGAACATATTCCGCAACCCTGGCAGACACTGGTCCTAGCGGGCCCCGTCTCCTATGCTGACATCTCTTTGAGGCGCGCGTGAAACACTACACGTCGTCGCCCGGGCCTGGTTCTTATCAGACGGCGAGCCAACCAACGCTTGCCGTCCGCAAGCCCGCGCCTTCGGACCCGAAATCACCCTGCGACTCCAAAACCCGGGGCGTCTTCTTCTGTTACGGCGGCTGGGGCGTGAGGTTTCCCTGTCCCTCACGCGTCCCGCCTCNCCCGTATCCTCCTTCGCTTGCATTACTGCTTCGCATTACTGCTTCCCATGCCCCCTCGCTCCGGAATTGAACCAGAGCTGGACGCGAGAGGTCGCCGCCGCCGATCGCCAATACGAAGACGCGGCGGTGCTCCGCCCAAGCAGGGCAGACCTCTACCGTATGCTCCACCGTGTCCTCCGGGCAACGCCATGGGCTAAAGGTGTGTGTTAATGTATATATCTATTCTTAGCCTTACTACAATGGGCCTTAATAGTTTACAACATCCACAGCTGGAACCGGTTGCAGTTTCAGTTGAGCTATTGACACCATACAACCATTTCAAAGTAAACTTCCGATTACCAACACGTCAAACTAACGCATGACTATCGCCAATCAACTCCATATTTCATCCATCTTACATAGAACTGCCACAAAATAAACTAAACTAAATAAATGGCAACATTCCATCACGTAACAATATGAACTGGCCATTGTTATTTGACATTTCGCAGTGGCGCTGCTTGCTATGACAGCTGTCAAACGCAACGTCAGATTCCTAATATAAATTTTAGTTCCGATTTTCGCCACGGTTCAAGTTGTACTTGGTTTTTGAATTGTATCACACTCAGTAGGTCAGAATCAACACGCGATCTACAATAAGGCCAGGCATTACAATTGGACACAGTGACCCAAGTTGCGCAAATACTTTCCTTTCGACACAGCCAAATAGATCAAATTGTATAACAATTAAATATGGCATACATTATAATTATTATTGTGTGTTATTTAATATTATTTGGAGTGGTTTCTCTTGCAGTGTGGTCCTTGCGAAGTGGGGGATGTAGGACTCTCTGGCTTTGCTAGGAACGTTCAGCCGTTTGCTATGATATAAATATTGACACTATGGGCGAGATTCGAAGGCAAGAAAGTGACACACCCTACTTTAATGCCAAAATTTGTCAGGTTTTCAAGCTAAAGTAGAATATCCTTTATTGTAGGCACAACAAAACAGTTAGTTACTTTAAAGAGAAAAGTAACTAACTGAAGAACTCACAGACAGAAGTGAAAACTTGAACATTAACGTTGTGCATTTTTGATATTTTGGAATGGTTAGGGAATAATTTCGCACGAATTGCTTTAATTATCAGTATAAAAGTACTATCATTTATGTGGTAAAATACAATATTCATTTATTGCGCGACAATTTATATTATATTAAATTAGAGTTTAACATTTTTTACCCATCCCAAAAAGTGCACAACGCCGCTAAAGAAGTTTTCACTTCAAAAATAAGTAAAGTTTGACAATACCTTCTCAACTTCAAATATCACTTCAGTAAACGTGAGTTTTGTGTATGTCTTCTGAGTCAGAACATGGTCGGTGTACCTGGAAAAGCCTTCGTTTTAACTATTGCTTAGATGACTCAGACCAAGGCTAACTTACCTTAGAGTAGTAACTTACCTTCAATAGTTCACTATAGTGGTGGGCTCTTTAACCTATGATCCATTTTCCTCCCGACATGATGACTTGACGGAAGTTAAGGTGTGGCCGTGGACTATTTATATCATCATATTAATAGAAATGTATTCGTTTATAACCGATCAGCGTACAATAGAACATAGGCCTATGCAGTAAATTGTCGTAACAATTGTCATCAGGATCGCATAATTGCCAACTGCGGTTGCCATGTGAATACAAGGCGTTCTTCCGGGTATCCTAACATATCATCTAAGTCCTAACAATGGAGTCACCATTCACACAAAAGGTACACATGGCAAGGCGGACTTAAATCGTGGTGGTTACCGAAAGTAGTTTGGTCACATGGAATGGTCGATTTTGGGATCCCCTAATGCACTTAGGCATCTAAAATTTTAAACATTTTGAAGGAACACGGGTGGGTTGCAGTCAGTAAGAGTCTGAAAATCCCTCCCGAGCAGAGCGGGAGAAGTTGGGAGTATCATGCTCACACAAAAGTATCTCTGATGGTGGCGCATGTGTTTCTTCATCTGGTTCCGTGAGCTGGGACTGGTCATCTCTCATCTGCCACGGTTTATTTTAATTATGTGTCCTTTGAACTGTTTCTGTTTTACTCTGGATCTTTTTTCATCGTTCTCAAATTATATAATCTTCGATTTCTCTTTATATGATCTTGTCGTTAACAAGAACAATGTAACCACAACTTTGTAACAATTTATTGGTTAAGAGTGTCCGTGGAGTTTCTTGCGCGTTCTTCTCCATATAGATCTACGCTTTCGAACGTGCAAATCGCTTCATCTCTTTGATAGACTTACCTTGACCTTGATGATTTCCCTTGCAAATAAAATGCACCTTACATCACTTGACAACATTTATATTATTGTAACTTACAAAAATATATTCAACTAGCGGCCCCGACAGACGTTGTTCGAACGTTTGCTTTGTGTTTGAGTAAAAATTACAGAAATCGATTACAGCGCCACCTACTGGGTCCAATTGTGAATCTAAATCCCCTTGAACACACACAAATAAAATCCTCAACATCGGTCCAGCCATTTAGGAGGAGTCCAGTGACATATACACGTGCACAAGAAACATATGTATTAAGATAAGTAAACAGGTATGACATGAAGTACCTACTGTACTTCAAGCTTGAATGTCGTAAATTTATCTAGTGGTCAGAAAACCACAATCCTCTAATCTATACTTTTGATTTTACCATGCCCATAAAAGCAGTACCTAACCAATGTTATGTCTAAATATTAGTAAGCGTGTTATAAACACACAATTTCGAGACAAGACCAAGTGTCATGCTAATGTTTCAGTTCAGGGAAACTGCGGTGCGCTGGCGCCGATGGCAACAATAGCAAGCACACGGGTCTCAGTCAACAATTCTGTGGAATGATAACATTCTGACGTAGCATTGTGTCAAGTGAAGTGTATCTACTCCTCCGCTGTTCCGTCGAGCTTCATTAAGTCAGCGTTTTTCTGGTAGTCACCAATGTGGCACTCAGGAGTAAGGAATAGTGTGGCGGGATTGTAATTTTTATCCCACCCATAGATATTTTATATTTCTATGATCCCACCAGAACCCAAAAGGTTGTTGTAACAAGGTGGACCGAAGACCTGGTGACGGTCGGGGGTAGCTGATGGATGCGAGACGCACAGGACCGGTTGTTGTGGCGACACTTGGGGGAGGGCCTATGCCCAGCAGTGGACGTCTTTCGGCTGATATGATGATGATGATCCCACCAGTGCCCAGTCTTTTTCCAGTTTGTTATGGTCGGCTACCAATCTAATTGAAAACAGCTGAATACCAAGGACTGTACAAGAAATGCCAGCATGAACTCGTAACTGTTGTGAGAATGGGATAGTGCTATTTATCCTGTATAGCTCCGTCTCTCGCTCACCCCGGAATCGAGATGGTTTTAAAACGTCATAGCCTATAACCAAGTTAGGAAGTGGTGACGGGTGGGCGTTTTGGGGGACTGTCTTTTGACGTTCAAAAAGTGCTGGCACTCAGCCCAATTTTTTTTTTTATATATAATTTATCTTAAATCTACGACCTATCAATTAATACTCATAACATAAAATAAGCCATTTTCTTTGCATCATTCATATCCTAACCATGTTAGGGTCGGTTTCCAGTACAACCATATGACGCTGAATACCAGTATTTCTCCATTCACATCAACTGAAAAAATAACCAGCCTGCATATTTGCCGCGTGACTGCACCTAACCTAATAACAGTGATAATCAAGTTTTGAGGTTGTTATTCAATTCCTTGTTATGAATATAATTAGTTTTGCGCGTGCGACGGTACAACCAGAAGCACGGTGGTCAAGACAGCAACGACGGAAAGATTACAGAAGATCAACTTTCTTGTTAAGAAAAAAAATGTAAATAAAACATTGATGGAACATGCAACCTGGCAAAATTTTATTTTATAGGCCCGTCAGATATTCAACACGATTGCGGTGAACCAGAATATGACTTACATGCTGGAATTCTTTAAGTGCCCATACACCAGCACTTTTGACGACCAGATGAGCTCCACTGACACTGCAATTTGCCAGATCACCTTCTGGGCTGAAAAGAGTTAACCATCGACTCTAAAAGAAGAAGGTAACAAGAAGGCACATTAAAATTAAATGCAGGCTAACCTGTCTTGTGCGGAATTTGCTCGAAAGAGTCACCGCGGCCCTGGAACGCAAAGGGCTTTAGAAGGAACACGGATGGGTTTTAGTCAGAAAGAGTCTGACACGCCCTTTGGCTCCACCCAGAGCGGAAGAAGACTCAAATTTGATGATTTCCCGACATAAAAAAGGCTAACCTGTCTTCAGTGCTGTAGCTGATACCGAAAGAAGTCCGCGCATGCTCATATACAACACTACGTAATATGATCTGTATGACGATAATCACGTAACGTATAAACGAAGGTGGAACTTCTGCAATGCCTCTTTGACGAATGCACTTAAGTATGGACTGGATGTGTGGACATGCGCTTCATATGGAGGTCGGAGACGTGACGACGAAGTGACTAGACTGATTTGATAACAGGGACAAATATGATGATGGAATTGGCTTAGGATTGACGACATTGATGCAAGTGTTTCATTACAGGCATGAATGAGGGGCGGTAAAATGGAGGGCGATTGGCAGCAACTTAACTAAGTATTTTTAGATGTTTTTTAAATTTATGAATGTAAACATACCTAAATATAAAATGAGAATAGTAGGAAGGTCTTTTTTCTAAGGATGGGAAATCATCAAATGACTTCTTCCGCTCTGGGTGGAGCGGAAGGGCGAGTCAGACTCTTACTGACTTAAACCCATCCGTGTTCCTTCTAAAGCCATTTGCGTTCCAGGGCCGCGGTGACTCTTTCGAACAAATTCCGCAACCCTGGCAGGCTCTGGCCCTAGCCAGCCGCGTCTTCTATGCTGACATCTCTTTGAGCGCGTGGAACACAACGCGCCATCAACCCGGGCCAGGTGGTGATCGGACAGCGAGCCACCCAACGCTCGCCGTCCGCAGGCTCGCGCCTACGGTGGCCCGGGATGGCCCTGCGACTCCCGACGCCCGGGAGTCTTCTCCTGTAGCGGTGGTTGGGGCGAAGGCCTCGTGTTTCCCTCGCGTGGCCCGCCTCCTCCTTCGCTAGCAATACTGCTTGGTAGAAGGAAGTGACCGCTTCCCAAGCCTCCTCGCTCCAGGCCATGCATTTATCCAGGGCCGGACGCGAGAGGTCGCCGCCGCCGATCGCCTCGACGAGCTCAGCCCAAGCAGGGTAGACCTCCACCGTATGCTGGTGTCCTCGAGGCAATCCTCACAGAGAAGGAAGGTCTTGGGTTTGCCCGGAGGGGCTAAATACCTTGAACTAGATCGGGCTCTGACAGCACTATAGTACTGGCCACGTTAAGATTTTCCCTTGAGCTAGAACACGATTTCGGACAAAATGGACTAATCTAAAAAGCAGTACCCTATAAGCGATTTATGAAAGATCAAAGTCATCCATAGTTCCTTCATAAATCAGTATTCTTTCATTCAATACTGACCAAAACATAATGACCGACAAGTTCAATCACAGGAAGGACATGAGCTCTACTGATATGGTGAACACATAATTCATAGTAGGAAAATCATTGAGCACCATGGAGGGAACGTAACGTGTACTAGAAGAAGGAAAACGTTACGGTCCGTTGACCGTGGCCTCGACTCCAAAACAACTGACTGAGTGATAGCGAGTGAATAGCGAAAGATCTAGAAATATCCAGTTCCTGCGGAACTGTAGAGAAGTTAAATGGTTTTCGCAGTAACACCTTACGTGACTTTGTGAATAGTTTAACAAAAGTGCCTGTATTGCGGTGGTGAATACATTTTGATGCAAGTGGTCAAACTTTATCATTGCAGCGGATATATGCCTGTGCACTGTATGTAGGTGTTATTAGTTAAGTACTAACATAGGTTAAGACTATTGTAACTAACCCAATGGATCTTTGTCGTCTTTAAATAAATGATTATAATTCCGTTTATTTCATTTTCTTAACATATAAATTTACATTTTTAAATATTTCTTTTATAAAAAAATATTATTATTATTATAGATGGCCGAGCTGAAGGCGAAACCGAGAAACTGCAAAGACGAAAGCTCACGTGTATTAAACGCAACGGCGTTTTCAATACGCTTACTCGAATAAAGAAACATTTATTAGAAATTTCTGAACCTAATAGTGAGGCAATAACAGCCAGTTTTCGAGTAAATGTGTTGAAAAATAAAAAAGAGAAAATTTTTCGCAATTGTCCGATGTTTCAAACTCAAATTATACAAACATACATATGTATATGTGAGAACGATGTAGAGAGCGAAGTAAAAAAAAAGCAACACTTCAAGAAACAAATAATTGAAATAAGCTGAGACACGACCGGTCCTAGCTGACGGCGCTCGCTCAGCAATATGACAGCACAGGTTTCTTTCAATCAATATTTTTGCCCAGTGACCTGGGGCCCTACTATTAAGTCTTAAAACAACCATGATTCCGCTCTAAGAGGGAGACGGAGCTATACATAACGAATAGCACTATCCCGTTTATATCATCAGAAATGGATGGCATTAGCGCTTCATAGTAGGGCTGTTGGACACTAAGGAAATCATATGGCTGTGTTTATCTTAAACCATAATTCTGTGTGTCTTGAGAACATTGTTGCAACTGTTGCAAGAGAAGGTCTGCCATGTTATGTGATGAAATTATGGTGTTAGTTACATGGTAACTACAGAAAGTCACGGAAACTATAAATATTTTCACAGTATGATGTTATCAACGGATGCTGCCGCTATCTAAGCGATTTATTAGCGAGAAATTATGATCTAATCAAGATTTATAACAATCTTACGGAGTCTGCAATTTTCCGGTGACAGTTGTAAGGCGATAGTTGGATTATGTGAACATGGCATGTCATGGGGTGCGTCTTCAGAACCCCTCTTAGAATAAGGATAGATGATTTCTTGATTTATGCAATACCTAAATCTTTAACATGTTTTTCTGATGAAGTATGGTAGATTGAGCGAAGCGAGTCCGAAAATCAGTAGCAACTCGCCTTGTGTGCGTGTGTGTGTGTTTTTTAAGGTTTTTTTGAAAGCCTTAGGGATAGTCGGGTTACGGAATCTGTTAGAAAGAGTCACCGCGACCCTGGAACGCAAAGCGCATTTGGAGGAACGTACATTTATTTAATTTCCCATCCTAAAAAAAGGGGGTGTAGGTAAGTGCGTTCACTTGCACCCTACGGACTTTCAAAAAATCCCATGCTGGAAGGCGATTACTACGCTTACTTAGAGATAATAATATGAAGGCAGTCTGTAAATTGTTATAAAATATCATCGTTTGATGCAAATCAATAATAGTTACTGACAAAATAAAATTAATTTTGGCCTAAAAGAGTCTCGTGTTTAATTTAAAACACGAGAATCTGAACATAAAGGTGAAAGATGGAATGCCAGCTCACTCCGTGATCACGTAACATCTTGATTACATGGATTGACAGCTCACGTCGTGATCACTTCACCCAAGCCTTTAGTTCGACATGTTTAGAATCGATCGGCGTGTTTATCGTAATTATTGCAAAGCTCTATTTTGCCTATTTTTTTATGACAAAAAATGGAGCTTGTATTGATTCCATAAAAAATAAGCTGCTCATTTTAATATTAACTTTAATTATGGTTTAAGGTTTAATGAATATTTTTGAATTGTAGATAACTAATTGTTAAATTGTGCAAGAAACTCCAAAAAACGTAAAAAAAATAATACAGTTTTCTTTTCTAAAATACTGTACATTTTAGTTCGCCGGCCCTTATATACCTACCTACTTTATTTCTGGTACAAATAATTGGGTACCGTAACTGCAAGCCATCATGAATTCATGATGCCAGTGATAGCGTGTTTTCAGACTTCTGCAAGAAAATGCAGTTTCGATACAAAGTCCTAAATTCCTAATACCTACTTCCAACGGAGTCACCAGGTTCCAATGTACTAATTAATTCGTTCTATTAACTTTTATAGTGACCACAAGTGATAAAAACACTGCTGACCACTAAAAAACGTCACCTTGCCTCGACCATGGTTTTTCCGGACAGGCTGTGGTTCACCAATCAACTGAAACTATGGGACTGTAGATAACAATGCACTGATTGTTTAGTAGGTAGTTTTTGAGACTGTTGTTTGTGAGACTATTTCAACGGGCAACAACAATATTATAGTTATAAAACATGTATTTGGTTGGGTTGGTCAGATGACTCCACTATTGTATAGAACTAGCTTTTGCCCGTGATTTCGTACGCGCATACCTACCTATCTCGTTTTGAGGAAATCCTCTCTTAGTGCTCCCCTACACTCCCCAAGGCTTGTGCTGTGCGTTGTCTGTCAGTCAGTCAGTAAAGGAAGAATTTTATGGGTATATTAGCTGTCCCGGTGAACTTCGTACCGGATCATGTATCAGAAATGGCGTTGCGTATGAATTAATGTCTGAGATTTTTTTTTTCTTGAATTTTTCCGATGTTTTAATAGTTATTCTGCTATTCGGAGCAGAGACAAACAAATCCAACAAACTAAAGATCTTTAAAATCGGTGAAGCCGTTCTTGAGTTATAAATAGTGTAACTAACTAACCCGACTAAGTTTTAAATCGCTATTGAATAATAGCGGTTGGTGGGAAAAGGGTGAAAATTTAGGGATGTACCTATGTATTTTTAAATGCCGAATTATAAATACCATAAAATAAAAAATGACCAAAAAAAACAAAAATTGGGTTGGACAACCCTTATCACTTCGGGTATGAAATATAGTTAACGTCCTATTCGCAGACCAACTGAATATACACAAAAAAAAATCATAAGAATCGGTCAAGCCGTTTGGAGGAGTTTGGTTACAAACGATGAGGATTGAATAGAAAACAATTATTCGACAAAATAGTATATCACACGACACGACAACGAATAACAGGGACAAAGTAATTTACAGAATAATAATATAGGTAGTAATGCCGCCCATACCGAAAGGGTTAGAGTCACTTTATGATTTTTATTCTATTATTATTTTAACTGTAAATGATGACGTTCAAAAGTGCACAATGGTATAAAATTAGCCCCATTCATCAAAGACCTTTTTTTATTGGGGCGAAGACATTTTATAAAAATGTAATTTTTTTTACTTCACTCACGTGCCTCACATGCAATGAGTTCTACTAACGATCGGGAAATATAGGACAAGACAGATAGTCAATAAATTATGTCTTTATTTATGTTGTACATTATATTCATTATCACCTACCAGTAAGCCGAAAATTTAATTAAACCTAGCTATTCCCTTATGGCCCTGAACGAAAATGATAGCAAAATAAATACCTACGACAAATTTTCTGGTGCTGTGAGTGGTTGAATGAATTTTCAATAGACAATCTTATCACGTGATGTGCGTTTAAATTGTGACATAAAAGACAATTTCTTTCATAGTCCGGTTAAGCAGTAATCAGCCTCAGTGTGCTTAACTGCGAGTGGTCACGTCGAAAAAAAAAACAATTTCTTTCCAGAAACCGTGCGGTAATTTGGAAAGAAATACCTAAAGTTATTATTATTATATGTATGTATCATTGCCTACGTCATTCCGGCTGTGTTATGCTTATGACGTCACTGATTATAATCTTTGATTTGATTAAACTTTACATCAGAACAAATTTAATCAAAACGTATTTACTAATTAGCTATGCTTTTATTACTTTTCTAATTTATGAATAATAAACTAAAAGTACAATTATCGTGTTCTCTATGGTGTCGGAAGTAAAAGAATAGCACCATCCAATCACTTCCCGTGGGTGTCGTAAGAGGCGACTAAGGGATTCACCAGAGACTCCTCAGCAGCATTCTCTGTGCATTTCAACAGCTAAACTGCGATCGTCAACCCACCTGCCAAGTGTGGCGGCAAGTGTGGGCAAAGGCCCACTTTTGGGGGAGGCCTGTGTCCAGCAGTGGACGTCTTTCGGTTGATATACCTAATGATGATGATGATGACAATTCTCGTCGTAGGAACCAGTGTACATAACTTAGCATATATATATAGTACTTAGGTATATACAAAGTATCAGGCAGCCTCTATAATTGCGAATTTATTAGGGGTATGTAAAACAGACAAAAAATAGCAGCATAATTATCATGTAGATGTGGATTTATGAGCGTAATACCTGAAAAGGGGTCATTTAACTCATCATTAGATATGAATTACTTTTACTATGGGACAAAGCCGGCATCACTGTTCCGTTCATTTTGTTTAGTTATGCGCACATAGGTACATATTTAGGTACATGTATGGGGCAGTCGACCTTTTTTGGTCCCATAGTAAAAGTTGTTCATAATGATGAGTACAATGACCCCTTTTCAGGTATTGCGTTTATTCTGTAACACGTTGTATATCTCTTAGAACCACAATACCTTGCTCACGACATCGAACGAGCGAGATCCATGAGCAGAAAATTGGCCACAACCATTAGTAGGTGGTTTGATGAATGAATGACAGCCTCTTAAGACTAGGTACCTAGATAGGTACCTGCTAGCTCAAACCCCCTAACTTTTCACCTTATCCACGTAGAAATGTGACAAAAAAAAATATTGCCCCAAAATCTAACCTTTTGCAAAATCTAGCATTTTGGGGCAATATTTTTTTTTATTTATATAGGTAGGGCAATGGCCTCTTCTTATAGAGATCGGGGCCAAGCAAAACTTATTAATTAAGAAAATAAATTACTTATACAATAGTTTTCGTAAAAACTACTGACACAATACGCTAGAAATTAACTGGCGTTCCACTTAATGTGCTTAGTGACTTATAGAAAACGTGTAGCGACGTAATCGATAAGAAAATAATGTTCTGAACTAGTTCTGAATTAAAAACTGTTTCGATAGTGTTGAACACAGTTTTAATTAACTTTAAACCCATTACTTTTTCAAAATATGAAGTCATCGTAAATTAAAATGTGGCACAACCAGACGCATAAAAGCATTGAATTTTATGTTTTTATTTCTAAGTACCTAAATGAGTACGTACAGTAAACATTCTTATAATAAAATTGTTGTTTGCTAGTTGTAAAATACTAGGAAAATTGGTGATAATATAAACAGAGTTATACAAGTGTTCGAAAGCAGTGCACGTATTTTTGAGGTCAAGTGTCCAGCCTCGGAATAACGTGTTACAGCATTTCAACTCAGACAAGCGACGTAATGTAAAAAATCATTGCCAGACATTTTTTAATATAAAATTGAACTAGCCCTTTACTTCGTGATCGATATAAAATACAGGAACATGTAAGTTTGGTTCATTTTATTTTCTTAAATTATCACATTGCATTACTTTCGAAGACACAGCCAAAATAGAAAATTATGAAAGCGAAAAATATCTACTTACTCTTACTTAAAACTAACGCATAATAAATGTGCAGGGCATAAAAAATACTTATACATATTATTATATAAAAATGTTGATTGATTACCCGTAAAGATTAATTAACTGATACTCGATATAAATTAAAGAGAAAATGGCCATCACCTAAAGAAAATGGTTTATAAATGATACCATTTTCTCTTATTTTTAAAACTAACGACCAGTCGGAAGTACCTAGTTGCGATCCCGCCATTTAAAACGTTCCATTTTTTGACATCCAGAGATAGCCTATTTTTTGTTTCTAAAATTATCTATCAATTATTCATCCATCAGTCTTCCTCATTTCTTCATTTTAGAAGAAATAACTTCCTATTTAGTCTGTATTGTTATATTGTTCAAGATGAGCTCTGGTGACTGCGCGGTGGATCGCACAATGCACCTCGCCTTCACCCCAGCTCACGTTCCGATTCCGACATTGAAACAAAACGTTTTTTTCATATTGCGGATCTGTCGCTATAATTCAGCCGATTCAAATATCCCACTTGCAGTTCCAAGTACAATAAAGTGCAATGTACTCTCGTAGTGGGCCGTATGGCATTGTGTTGTTCGGCAAAACGTTAGGTTTACTTCGCGGAACGTCAGTCGTATAGTGCCTGAGCTGAGATTGACAACCAGTGTTGACGTGCGCGCATAGTTTATTACGACTACGAAATGTCATCTAATATAATTAGCGATAAATATGCAAACGATACAAAATTGAATAGTTTTAGTGCGTTTACTGATAAGAATTTGGCGCCAATAAACGGTAGGTATAGATCGAAAAGTTTATCGAGTGATAAGTTGAACAAAACGAATGCGGATCGAGCTGCGATATTGGAAGACGTTGAGGACCATCATGTTTCAGAGAAGTCTGAGACTCCAGGCTGTCTAGTCGGCCACAGAGTCTCCGAGCAAGGCGACCACACCAATATGAACGGGTAAGTTAACTATTTACAAAATACTAGTGACATGAATTCGAATTTTATGCCTGCCAGTATTTTGACAGGCGATGTTTGTTTGTTTATTTACTTACTAAAAAGAGCCGATAGTTATTCGTTTGTTTACATTCAAAAGATAGGCGTAACACATTTTTCAAATTCATAATGTTGATAGTGTAATGAAGCATCTGCTTAACTTATTCATGATCCAATATTTTTTTATTTGCATGTAGGTACCTACCTACCTAGCTTATTATTTAATATTTCTACAACAGCAATGGTTACTACCATTGCTGGTGTAAAACAATTTTTAATGTAAGATCTCAATGTAGGTATCATGTACTGAGAAATAAACACTTATTATTATCATTTGCTACAAAACATAAATATCTGAGTTCAAGTCGAGACATTCAATAAAATAATTGGTAGGTAATCAGTTAAATATCTACTCAAGTAAGTATTATTTTACTAATCATTAGGTACAGCTCTGTTAAATTAGAACAAACTTTTAACATTTAATTTTAAGTTTTAAAAAAGATACATTTTCTATTTAGGTAGGTAGGTACTTATTGTAATAAAAGCATTTTAGAGTGTGTGGTGTGTCTAATATTGTTAACAACACACCTAATACCTACTGTTACTATGTACCTAATTCATTTTTATCCAGTTTTTCCTAACTTGTAAGGAAAAAACACAAATTATTTTGCTTACTTACCACAACTGCCAAAAGGTAAAGAACCAATTTACTTAATTTGTATTTCATTGTGAAACGGGTCAGACATCAGTCAACACGTAATTCACTCGTAGTTAAAAGTTTGCTGGACTAATCACCCATTAACAGTAGACAATGCATAATAAGGACTAAATGTTTATTAAAACTATCACAACAACGGTAAACAACAAAAACAATGACAGCTCAGAGTCAAACAGTAATGTAAGTATTTTCAATGTTCTGTTCTATGGATACTTCCCAAGCAAACATAAAATATTAATATTTAATAAATAATGTGTATCAAATAAAACCATTACCATTTGCTAACTTACCGTTTTGTTTATTTGATGACTTATTTCTTAATTCGGTTTTGCTCCCTGTGTCCACAGGAAAAATATTTTATTTTTGATAAGGTCTACCAGTGAAACAGTTTTCATAAATGGGTCACTACTTCCAGAGCTATGTTTTACACACAAACAAACAATTTTGGGTCATTCATAATATTGTTTGAGATAAAAGTGGAATAGGAAGGCTACTGAGATAAACAGGATTCTGCTAATCTTTAACTCTGCAGAACTGAATCTGTCACGTATTATGCTCTATCTAAAACAATCATTTATCAGTAATACTTGAAATAATCATTTGTTTATTACCTACAAACTGGTAGGTACCTACTTGTACTTGTCAGTCATTTTTATTTAAATTGTTGTTTATGAAACTGATAAGAAAACATTCTGAAATTTGTTTTGAAAGAAAATCCATAAGTCTTTAATTTAATGGTCAAAACGTTTTTTGTAGTAATACAATAACTGGGTACATGTAAAGGAATAACAAAGTCTTAATTATTATTCATTTAAACATTTGTGACTTAAATTAGGTAGGTGTTTACCTAACAATATTTTTTACAAATGGCAATATGGAATAGGTGGCTTTAAAACAACAAACCTATTAACATAACTGCAGTTCATGTTAAAGTGGTGCCACTGCACTTTACATTGTCACTCAAGTTCTATTCCCCTTGTCAAACAATACAAGCATGTGTGTATATAAATACTGCCAGAATAAGTAGTATAGTATCATAAAGAACAATCTGACATTCTCAGTAAGCTGTTCAAACTCATCACTATATAATGCACTTCACATTTCTAACAATGCATTTAAACCTTCAAAACCATCATTGAAGTTATTAGGAATGTTATTATCAGACAACTCAAATCAATTAAACACTTATTTAGCAGTAACTGAATGATAAACAATTACTACTTGTGTTATCTATTATTAACAAGCACTATTGTTACTACGGACTAAGTACGTTAACCACCTCTGGTAGGCCTTCACTGGTTGATTTTTCTTTATATCTGTCTAATTGTTTTATCGTAAATGGTTTTTACTGTTCACGTATTATATATATAAACCTTTTTAGGTTTATTAATAATATGGAATGTATTTTTTTTATTTTTCTCTTGTACCTACGTAATTAATTAAAAACTTATACCTAATTTACATTTTGTCTACGTAATGGTTGATATCAGCCAATTAATACGGATATTAAATTGTAGGTACGTATTTCACCATTCAATTATAATTGCATTATGCCATGGCAAGTGGAAATTGGCAATTGCATTTAATAATAGAAAAGTCAAGAAAAAAATGTAGGTGTGAGTTAATGGATCACAAAATTAAATAAACACAGTGTTTATTTCGTAGGAGGCAATGTTTAATAATAGTGTATTGGGTCTGAAGTAACTAAGTAATTGTTACAAGTTGGTTCAATAGGTTGCAAGGCCAGTGCTCGTTTAAAGAATATTGACCAATTTCCCTAACATAGTTAGGTACATTTATTAACCTTTCGAACGCCAATGTCACGTATACATGACAAGCAAGCGCGTGCCCTGTACGCCAAACGTCACCAATATGTGACAAAAAGTACGGCGAATTGGTGGCTTGGCGTCGGGGGCACGCCGATGCGTTTATACGCAACTCTCTCTCTCTCTACTCGCCGCCGCCGAGCCAATTTTTATCTTTTAGAAGACCAGAGCATAAGCTCTGCCTTCAAAAGGTCAAAAGATAAAGCATCAAATTTGTTGCCAAATATATTTTAGGAAAAATATCCCAAATTAAAATAATCCTACTTACCCAGCGCTGTTGCACACATGGAAACTATAAAAAACCATTGCATGTTTCTTATACAGTTAAAATAAAATGAAAGTTTTTCAAACAATAAATAGGAGAATAATATAATAATATTAATAAATTTTACTTACAGCAGGATCATAGTCTATCATAAAAATCTGTCTATCGTAAAACCTATCATAAAATCCGTAACTTAGCTTCATTGTCATCTTGTTGCATTGACATACAAATAATAAGGACAGGCCATATTTAAGCTATATCATTAGGCTATAAATAATTCGTGTAAATAAACCTCTGTTCATTGCTTAGTTCATAAAAAGGATAAAGGCTCCCACAGACTGGTGCGAGATGACATTGCTTGCGTCAATTTGCACCTGTCTGTTGGACTAAACACACAGGTATCCATAATCCCATTTAGGTTTCTATGTCAACAGTTATTTATGTACAAGAATTTGTTGCCATTAAAGTATCAAAATTTTAGATCAACATAAATTCTATGCTTATCACTGACACTGACCCCGTTTTCTAGTAATGTGTTTGTTTTATAATTACCTTCTAGCGATCCGCCTGGGCTTCGCACGGGTGCAATTAATAAAACACTGCTATACCTAGGGAATGCAATCTCGTACGAGATTTCCGCCTAGCGAGATCTCGCGAGACTCAAAACCCAGTCTCGCGAGATCTCGCAAATTACGGGATCTCGCGAGATTGAGAGAATCGCAATTAAAACATATGCAAATGCTTGTTTTAAGAACTAGTAATTGACATGATATGTAATTAAATAGAAACTGCGTTGCTTAGTTATAAAAATAATGTAAGTTTTATTTCTAAATCTTCGCACACAGTTTGCACTTTGCAGTGAGACCATCTTGATCGCGTAAACAATGTTTCCATACTTCTAAAGAACTTTTATATTCACTGTACACTTTTGACATGGTTGGTAGTTTATTGTAATTGTAGTGTAATATTCCTGCGAAACTAATTAAAACACAAAACTGTCTCCAAAACAAATTATTTCGTTGCAAATGTAAACCGGACGGCCGGACCTCGTCCCCCGCAAGCCCGCCTACCCCTCTTGTCCTGTGCCCGCGCCAGGCGCGGCCGCACGGCCGGCCAGGATTCAGTTCGCGCGCAGCCGCGCTATGAAATATACGTCGTCACGCTGCATTTGTCGATCTCGTTATCTCGCGAGATCTCGTACGAAATTTGACGAGATACAATCTCGTAAAATATGGCCGGGATCTCGCGAGATCGGGATCTCGGCGAGACGAGATTGCATTCCCTAGCTATACCTACATATATAATTAATTAATTTTGAACAAAATACAAATTGTACACACAAAACTCCTTGGTGATCGCTCCTTCTATTAGTGAAAACCGTATTATAATCCATTGCGTGATTCAGGGCCGGCGCCCACTGACGGCATGGCATGGCACGGCATGGAATGGCGCGGCACGGCGCGCTTCGGCATACCGTATCATGCTGTGGCATTCCGCAGCATGCCACAAGACCCTGTGGCATGCCACTCACTTGTTCAGTTCTGTACTGTAAAATTGAGTCAGATTAAAATGATTTTCGCGGCGTGCCGTGGCATCTTGTGGAATGTCACGACGTGCCGTAGCATCCCGGGGGATGAGACGTGGCGTTCCACGGCATGCCGCGGTAAGTCGCGTCATCACGCGAGATGTTTCTACCTATTCTAAAATTATTTATCCACAAAAAAAAATATGTTATGCCGTGCCGTCACTGGGCGCCGGCCCTAAGAAGTAGACAGTCACAGATTAGAGATATGTAAGTGTAGGTATAGGAACGTAATTAAATAGAAATGATAAAGTTACAAGTCACAAAGTTACAAGACTTAACCCTACCCAGGCCATATTGGATCAAAGGACTAATCCTACTTATATTATATTAATAAGGTAAATATAGGTACCTACTTACTGAATTCTCTTATCGTGTAATACTAATGTACCTACATACCACATTTCGACCTACCTAATATGACGTATGTTGTATTGATAACAGGCAACTCAGTATTGTTTATAGTGTTATTGCAGAAATATCGGCACCTAACTGAAGTAGTACAAAGATCTATTATCATCTAGGAGGCTTTCTGAGTGTTAGTCAATGTAGGACCCAGTATAGCACCTTGAGGAGGCTTGAGGTAGGCCACACAGTCTTCCAATAATTATTTAAAAAAATTGTCGGATGTTCCATTCACGTTTATCCAGGTGAATCAAAGAATGTATTTTCATCTTGTATGGTTCAAGAAACTAAAATTCGTTACTAAATTATCGTACTTATAAAATAATAAAGTTGTCGCAAGCCTAATTCAAAACAAAATCAGACCTCAATATTCGCCACAACTCTCATAATCTTTAGTAAACTATCGCTGTTAATCTCCGAATATTCTCATAATATTGATGATTGCAGTCCTTAATATTATGTCAGAGAACGATAATATTTATATAATTTACGGTTTGATTATATATGAATCATCGTTTGTTCCTCTTTTGTACCTGATTGAATCTGTAGAGTACTAAATAACTGATCTACGGACCGGACTCATACGCAGAGTAAAGGCCATGGCCATTTCAAATCATGGCGCTGATGTCCTATTGTTGATTGCACTATTGTCAGTAGCGTCAGTAAAATCAATAGAAGTACCTAGCAAAAATAAAGTCAAGTTTTCTTTCAAAATCCTTGTGAAAATGAACCATTTTTGGGTGCTTGTTCTAATTTTGTGGAGTTTCTCAGTGTGCGATCTCTGGAAAATAGGGATGCAGCGAAAGCCTTATTCAAATCGGATGTTGAATTAAATGACTGATTCTTATGTTAGTAATATTTTGTTTAGTCATCCCAGCGGCAGACAATAGCTTATCATGAATGAGTGGCAGATGTTAGCATTCGTGACTTTTACCACAACTTGATGACCTTGTAGTGATGGCAGTTAAATTTTAGCTCCTCTGAACCTCTCCACAAGAACTTCTGGCATATAATTAGTCTTTTTGTCTCTTGAGTTTCTGGTATTGCCAGAAACTGTACCTGGTGCTACACTTTCTATGCTACGTACTTGACCTTCAACAGGACCTGAGCTGTTATCACCCGTAAAGGATCAGAGCGTAACGATCGTAGTATTTTGACAATATTTGCTTTTGCATCTTGTCTTCTGCGAAGTTCGATTTGAATAACAATAGTCGTGTGACCGATACGCTAAAACGGTTCCAATGATGATAGATCCAACGTCTCTGCGTTGATCGTTCTATTGTTAGGTCGCACAGTCTCACAACGTATCATTTTACTGTTTTCAAATTAAGTCTTCGTCTCCATCAACGTTCGTTAATGTTTCTTATGTTGCTAGACTAGATGAGTCTTCCTTCATATTATAGTGGATGGTCTAATCGAGAAAATACTTTGTATGTTTGACATTTCTTGATTCTCTATGTCTTTGTCCCGATCTGGATCCGCTTACTATACTTCTCTATTAGTCGTCATCTCAGTAGGTAGTAAACCCTTTCTGGCCGTATCATCTTATGTCTTATTGCACGTTCTAAATTGAGTATTTTGAGTTAATAACTTGTTCATAATATCAGCCGAATGACGTCCACTGCTGGACATAGGCTTCAAGTGTCGCCACAACAACCGGTCTTGGGCGTCTCGCATCCATCGGCTACCCGTGACCCTCACCAGGTCATCGGTCGACCTTGTGGAAGACCTTCCAACGCTGCGTCTTCCGGTACGCGGTCGCCACTCCAGAACTTTTCGGCCCCATCGACCATCTGTTTTGCGAGCAATGTGCCCTGCCCACTGCCACTTCAATTTGGCGATCCTTCGGGCTATGCCGGTAACCTTGGTTCTCTTGCGGATATCGTCATTCCTGATTCGATCACGCAAGTAAACTCCATAGCTCTTTGGGTGACTTTAAGCCTTGTAATATAAGCATTGTATGTAATAACTTGTTAATCCTACTTTAATGCCAATGACAAGTTTGCAAGCTAAAGTCCAGTTTGACAAATACTCGACTTCAAACGCGTCAGTCGGGGGTTTTGAACCTACCTGATTTGTTCTTTTATCCCTAATGTAAAATGGAAACTCATCTAGAGGATATAAAAAGTTATTATGATTCTCGATTTCTATGTGAAGTAGAAAGTTTACCATCGGAAGTAAGTATTACTGCTCTGCTCATGCTCATTCTATATGTGTATGGGCCGTGAATTGTGCCGGTATGCTTGACGGTCGTAAATATCTGCACTTTAGTGGCAAAGATATGTTTCCTACTAAGAAATGCAATTTTCATGAATTTATGATTGACGAACTATTCATTTCTCACTTCAAATGGCCGTCGGCCATAGAAATGTAATGCATTTGCAAAACAGGTCTGTGGATTGACATTCAGATTTATAGGTGCTTGCTCGTACAAATCTCAATATATCACTCACACATTCGTTTTAAGTTATCAGCTATTCTAAAACATTTATGTTCTACCTTTCTGACATTCTTTTAAATGGTCTTTGTTTCATTTCAATATCTTAACAGAATCAGATGCAACGTTATTTTAATCTACTGAGTATATGATTATGTACAGTGACGGATGGATTTTCACATGCTTTACGCACGTACTAAGGTGAGGTCATAAGCCAGCTGTTTGTTCGTCTTTTGTTCTTTAAAAACGACAAACAGTCAACACAGACCGTTTCGAATAGTTTGTTTGCTTTAAAATATATAATAATATTGAATGGTACATTTTGGACGGTGATAATGGTCGTGAAAATAGAATTTTCACGCGAATACATCATTGGTGTGAAACATATCGTCCATATAAGCAGTTTTTCATATTACCACCTACATACAGTCTAAACAACTAAACGAATGTTCAAATAATACGTAATGGGAATCGCTAAAATGGCGGAACGCCTTTTTCGGCAACTTGTCTCAGCTAATAAAACAAGATTTTGTCACAAGGAATGTGCTCACTAATTGCGAATAACCTACCTAGCCTTATTCCAAAATCATATTTATTTTGTTTTGATGAGGTCTAGTCTTTGCGTTACAGCTACTACCAGTAACATCATTTTTCCTAAATACCGATTTTTTTTAATTTTCAATAAATTAGCAATATTTTTCAGTTTAATGAGTTATTTTATTCATATATAATGTAGAAAAAGTGTTCAAATGATTCTGTCAAGTTTCTTTACATTTATGGTGAAATTATTTTTAAAACTCAATAAATAAATTAGGCACCATCAGATTAAAAAAAAATGTAAGCTTTTTTTTAATATAAAAGGATAGTTGAGTATACTGACCTGCCATCTGCTACACAGCCAATCCTTTAATATGATAACGTGCCTGTATTAGAATCACTTGAAAACTTCAGTTTTCGCCTATTTAAAAGGACCACTTCAAAATCATATTACAGGAAAACTGTTCGTATCTCAATAATTCTAATTTCAGTTCTATGATACTTAAGCATGTTGTTAACATAATTAGTTTAAAAAAATCTTGTGACACACAAAAAGTGTTTTTTTGTTGACCGGTGTAATTTTCTTCAGCCAATCATTTTTACAATTGAATTAGGTAGGTGCCTAATTCAGTTTTGTAAGAATGAGAAATCCTCAAAGATTATAGATTCATCTCCATAAATACCTACTTTGAATCTCATTGTTTTTGAAATTGCTTGATTGTCTTTGTGCATCTTAATTCACTTCCCCAATTTCAGTCTGGGGTAATGTCTTTTTCTTCCATTGAAAATTAAAATGGCAAAAGTCGAGCTTTTGCAATTTTGATGACAGCACCTTTAACCTCGACCCCAGTATCACTACCATACCATCGAAATTGCAATCAACATTGCACTTTTGTCGCTCTTAAGGTGGAAGCGCCAGAGTAGACCGCGAAATTCATAATTTCTTATGTTTTTTGCAACTTGCAAGTCAGTGTGTTGAACACAACATGATTCGCGACCGTAACACGTATTTATTTACAGAATTAAAATCAGAAAATACAACCCTCTAAGTTCATTTAACTCGATTGAATGGTTATTTCATAAAAAAGTCATTCAGTAGAGATACATGAATGATACAACCTTTATTGATGATTTTAATTATTATAACTCAGTAAAGCCATATTTGTTACGGTCGCCAATCGTATTTTTATCAACATACAATCTGACACTGACCTGCAAAATGCCAAAAAAAACGTATGTAATTTGAATTTCGCGGGCTACCCTGGCGCTTTCACCTTAAAGAAAGAAAGAATAATATTTATTTACCTTAAGTACTGGGGCCCTACTATGAAGTGTTAAAACGATCATAATTCCGCTCTAAGAGAGAGAGACGGAGCTATACATAGCGAATAGCACTATCCCTTTTACATCATCGGAATTGGATGGCATTAGCAAGTACTAAATAAGCGTTTTATTTTAAGCGCTAGAATAGAAATAGTGGCCAGAAAAACAATCTGCCAGCCTGAATGATGACAGGCTTCTGTAAGTAACCTTCACAGTTGGTTGTTTTCCTCACTTCTTTACGGAAAGCTAGCACATTAACAATATTAAAGTCTATAATATCGTAGTAATTATGTCCAAAGAGGTCAACGAAATACCCTTAAATTATCAGTTCTAATGTCAGAAGTATGAGGTTAATTAAATACTCGGGCTATCACGACGGGTACTTTGTACTTCATTGAGGACATTACTATTCTGTTTGACACGAATATGATAGTGGATACTAACATAGACAACTCCCTATATGTCAGTGTCAGCTTCACAGTCGATGTGTTACCGGAAAATGGCAAACTCCGTAAGATTATAAAATAACTTGAGAGATTTTAAACTCTCGATAAATTGTCAACTGAGCATTTGGAATACTCACATCAAAATTTGATAGTCTATAATCTCACGAAGTCATTCCGAGAAATTGACTGACATACAATGGCGACCAGTCAGAGCACAAGCCTACAATTTATCAGTTTTCGTGTGGTACTAAAACCTGGAAACAAGGCTCTCATTGGTCAGTTCAGATGTGAGCTCACACCAACAAAGACCAATGAGGGACCAAGTTTCCAATTTGACTTGCACACCAAAACAGATAAATCGCCAGTTTATGAAAGTCCACAATTTAATACACGGAGATGTTATAGAATACAAGAATTTGATTCGTATAATTGTAGAACAAATGTTCATTTGACAACAGGGAATATGCAAGAAAAAAATATTTATTATTCACACAGTTTAGCTTAAAATATACAAAAATATAAAACAAACTAAAAATAGAAAATAGGATCAAAATTGATCCAAAAACAAACGAGTTATAAATATTTTAAACAAATATCTGTCGCTCTCGCGAAAACTCCGATTTATATGGCAGCTGTATAGGCGTCATAGTATTTGACGTCAGAGTTGGTATCGGACTTCTCTTTCTAACTGACAACTTTGAAGCTTTATAACTTCATCGCTGATGAAGGTATACTAAAAAATATTTCATAATTGTTAACTAGAGCTAATAACTATTTCATTTTGCGAATAAAAAAATTGCATGCATATTCCCTATTTATCGAGAGTTTACAATCTGTCAAGATATTTTGTAACCTTACTTATGCAGTGACAGATGCAAACGCATGTGTCACTGCATACGCATTCCGTGCCTCGGAAAGCACGTTAAGCCGTTGGCTGTTATTTGTAGATCTTTGACAGTTGTTATGGATAGTCAGAAGCCAGAAAATCTGACACCAGTCTTACCAAGGAGTATCGTGTTACCCAGTTAATAGGTTGAGGAGGCAACCGCTCCACGTAAAATTCCTGTGACTTTCTAGTGGAGTTGTGAGGTGTGGGGAACCACTGAAAGAAATAGGTACAACTGACTTCTAAATAAAACACACTACATATAAAATAACCACTGTAGTGTTTTTTTTTATTTTTATTTTGAAGTCAATCGTATTTTTTTGTGAAAAGTTTTTTATCCACCCAGATTGAGTTTATTTAAACCTAAGAACAGATTGAAACCTTAACATCAATCCAAAGTTTTACAATCTTCACTTCTTTTTGAAATTCTATGCAGGCTAAAGTAAAAAAAAATCGTAAGTAATGCGATAGGTTACCGTTCCGTAATTAATAAATTAATGTTGACCAGTAATGACATGGTCACGATCACGCCACACCAATTAAAATAGCATACATTTCACACAATTAGACGGATAAACGTGCGGACTATGATAGGCGCTAATTATACGCTGATTAGTGATTAAGTTACTACACGATTGCTTACACCTTTTTTTTTAAAGATGGGTTATCATCAAATGACTGGGCGTGTCAGACTCTTACTGACTAAAACCCATCCGTGTTCCTTCTAAAGCCCTTGCGCGCCAGGGCCGCGGTGACTCTATCGAAAAAATTCCGCAACCCTGGCAGGGTTGCTTACACCTTGAGGAATGAACTTTCTGTAGTAAGTTTAAGCAAGATATTTTTTGATGACTTATTGTGTGTCGGAATAAAACAATTCATAATATTTTACATTTAACGAACTGTAATATGTACAAGTAAAAACTAAACACTTAAACAACTAGACTAATAATCGCGAAATATGTACAAAGGCGTTTAAAAACAAAATAAATCATTGGGCATAAAAAAAAAACATCCAAATCGCTGTCAATGGCAAAAGTGCCCGGAACACTGGCAGCATTGCCGCGTTGAATGGCAATGCTAATTCTTTGGCCGAAGAAAAGCCCAGCTCTCCGGTCACGTGCACAGTCGACGAGTTATTTGCTGACGGCCCGAAAGACTCGGTGAGCACTCGGACCCCATGGGCCTAATGTTTCAACCCCAAACGGCTCAAATATATAGCTCCCAATAAGGTCGTTATATTTGCGCCGTTTGTGATTTTCTGCACCTGCAGCAGCTGCCCCAGCGCAGCCCGCCGTGCTAATAAGATGGGATGGCGCAAGGGTGTCGACACATGTTTCATCCCACACCAAAGGCCTACCCACCTTCCAAGGAATTGGTCATCCCATCTGGCCTCTTCCCACCGTCACGTGCCAAGCCATTCCGTTCTAAAACAGCTGGCACCCCGGCGGTGACAAGAGCTCAACGGATGATGTCAATTTATTTATTTATTTATTTATTAAAACTTTATGCACTAGTAAAAACACTGTACAAAGGCGGACTTAATGCCATAGGCATTTTCTACCAGTCGACCTTAGGGTGGTGCAGAGACAACATGGCAGGTGCAACTTAAAGAAAAACTAAAAATAGAGAGAAGAAAAAAAAATAAAAAAAACATTTATAAATAAATACATAGATACATACATACACATAAATAAAGTTATTAAGAAAAAACGAATCCAACAAATTAACGCTGTGATGATTCTACCAACTTCTTGCGAATGTGAATTCATAATTCAATTCAAACTTCAGTGTTTAACTATGCTTGAACATACAAATTATTTTATGGTTAATATGTGGCTTGTTCACATGCTTATGGTTTAAATTGAGATGCAAAAAAATACCCAAACGTAAAAAAATACCGAGCTGTACTGTAGCGACTCGGGCGCAGTACCTACTATTGAATTAAATTAAAAAAGTAATCGGAACTACCTGGGAGTAACAAATCGATTTTGGCATTGTTATCGATTAATACAATGTAAAAATCGATCCTCCACGACCCTGTACTTAAAAGACAAATCATATTTATTTTATTATTCATCGTACTAAACTTAATCGATATTTTTTTCTTTCCCAAACCGCCAAGCCATTGACAAACATGTCTCCCCTTCGTAACCTGTCCGAATGTCGGTAGATAAATTATAATCGGCGATTATTTGTATAATCCGGGTATTTTAGTGATTAGATAACCAACATTGTCATGTAGAAAAAAATGGTTCAGTATACTGAGGATCCCCTTCTTTCTTGCTTTGAATTCCCTGCTCTATTTGAGTGCTTGCTTGGAGTTTCAGAAGAATAAGTTGCCTGACAGACTCATCTAGACAAATTGCTTGTACGTATTGGAGATGTGATTAGATGACGTGGCTGACCAACGAATACCCGTTTGGATTACTGCTTTTAGTGAAATAGTATGCCCGTAATATGTTCAGTTTGCCTTATGTATAATTAAGTGATGGTGAGTAGGTAATAGGGCGATGACCAATATTCAGCACATGGGATGCACGGAACCATGCGGTAGCAAAACAAAAGC
The DNA here is from genome assembly GCA_002192655.3 of Mamestra configurata. Classification (NCBI taxonomy): domain Eukaryota; kingdom Metazoa; phylum Arthropoda; class Insecta; order Lepidoptera; family Noctuidae; genus Mamestra; species Mamestra configurata. Next base: position 84,559 of record NDFZ01005400.1, on the reverse strand, counting down.
CATTACATAAGGTCACTTTCACATTTCACGCTACATAAAAAATTAGGTACCTACCTATTATACCATTTTACTACTATCAATACTACATAATCCGTACGATAAACGATAACAACGATACAGAATTTGTAAATTAATTTTAGCAGTGTAATCGTGTAAAAACAATGTAACCTATCTCATGATAAATCACCGTGGACTATAAAAAATCGTGAGCCGTCACGGGACGCCTGGCAGATGTGAAACATCGAAATTATTTTGTATAAGTAATATGCATAAAATAACAGATTACGACAGGAAATTAATGTGGCATAATTAAAAAAAAATATAGACTGTTTAAACATGTCACCGAAAAATTGCAGACTCCGTAAGATTGTAATAAATCTAGATCTTTAGATTATAATTTCTTGATATATTATGAAAAAATAGTTTACATACAATACAATAGTTTCCAATATATCCGTCTTATTTCGAAAAAAATAGTTTACAATTTCACGCGATGCCGCATTTGCCGGAGACATATGCGTCGCCACGCCAACAATCAGTTTTACCCTCGGCAATAGATGTTTCACTTCAAAAATTTAGTTCTTTACAATCTATACTGAAACTGCTTAGTCGAATATTTTTCGACGTAAATTCTAAATACAAGCGCACTCACTCAATGCATTTGACACCAATGTAACTTTACCCTCATCTAAAATCAGTAGGAACACGACAATATTGACACTGTACGGTTCCCGCCGTAACATTAACATTATCAGTAGGTAGTTGCACTTATCTACGTACGATTTGTGCAGGGAGTGGCTCATTCGATGTCTTGATAACGAGGCGATAGCTTTAATAGCTATTAGAATTAAATTAGTTCTCACCCGGTTACGATACTAATATGACAGCTTGACGTTTCACTCCTCTTCGTTAAATATTTGGAATAGTGATTTAAAGTGCTGTGTAGTGAATTCTTTGGAGCAAAATGACTGATACGAAGCCTTTGCTGCAGTAAGTTTTGGTTTTTTAATTAATTTGTATGTAGGCTAGTATAATTTTGTTTGTTTGTTACATGAAATATTATTTAGCTGAGCACGGAATCTGTGACATATGACTTCATTTCTTGAAACTTCAACCTTTAGTTTAAAAAACACAATCACACCACGTGTTTGTAATGTGTAGGGTCAGTGAGCCTTTTTTCTCAGGAACCGTACCGCATAATTTATGTTTGAGGAAAAAGAAAGGTTATAGAATATTTCAAAGAAAGAAAATGGCATCAGCATTCTTTGAATCGGTGTCATCGTCAAGATATTGTTTGTTATTCTCAGTATTCTCGCTATTGAAAGTATCAAAATGCCAATTACCCAGCACGTGTTGCGACATAGTTTCTGTTATACCACATACTATAGTCGCAGCTGGCCCCTCATCAACCTCTATCACTCCTTCTGAAGAGAAGATTCGTGAAATGCCTCATCAATGGACGCTAGCTTACACGTTTTGTTGTTTACCCGTGTAATGACCTCGCCTAGTTTACTTTTGAATCCTTATATGAGATGTCTATTAGATAAGTGTCGTATTTACACTTCACAGTATATCTAAATGTTACCTCTGTTATTATTGTAGGAGTTAATTGTTAGTTCGTTGTTGCTTGCTGAATAAATTTCAGCTGAGGAGTTTTGAGTTCGGATTTGTTTGCTATCGCATTTGTATCAAATAGGCCGTTGTTTATTCGATGTATGGATCTTTTATATATAACTAACTTATGCCAGCGGCTTCGTCCGCGTGTAAGTTGATAATTATAAAAAAACAAGTTCCTAAGTTTCTATGTTCTTCCGGAACATGGTCATGGGCCAAGTTTCTTCCAAATCCCTTCAGTTAAGATGTGAAAAGATAACAGACATGAGACAGACAGAGTTATTTTCACATTTATAATATTAGTATAGATTATATCAGCCCGTCCACTGCTGGAAATAGGCCTACCCAAGTGTCGCCACAACAACCGGTCCTGTGCGTCTCGCATCCATCGGCTACCCGCGATCCTACCAGGTCATCGGTCCTCCTTGTTGGAGGCCGTGCCAAGGCTGCGTCTTCCGGTACGTGGTCGCCACGCAAAAACTTTTCGGCCGCATCTACCATCTGTTCTGCGAGCCATGTTCCATTGCCACTTCAGTTTGGCGATCCTTTGGGCTATGTCGGTAACCTTGGTTCTCTTGCGGATATCATCATTCCGCATATTGTCCCACTGTTGAGCAAAGACCCTCCGCTCTTTCCGCTCCTCAGGGCTGTTTGCTGTTGTGTCTAAATCCGTCATGATTCCATGAAACAGTTCAGTTCGTCACGCCATCTTCGCCTGAGTCTTCCAGGGCTTATCTTGCTATTATTTGGTAACCAGTAATGGATCTCTATGTTAAATGTAAATTCATATCTAGTGTTATAATTAGGTGAACAATAACTCGCGGCCTTACTCTAAGCTTGCTTTGACAACGTCTTTGATAACAGTTCTCCGTATCTTATATTAGGATTAGTATTATTTAGCTTATTATGTTTCCGTGATATATGTATGTATTACTTGGTCAAGAGCAACCAGAAACTATTACTGCCACCTAACTCATACTTATCTACATTTTAGACTGAAAGGGTTGTGTTTGCACCGTTTGATAAGTGCCTTAAGTTGCTTTGCAATAAAATCATAAAAAAATGTGACATCTTCATCATCCTCTTGTCCTTATCCCAATGTTTTGGGGCGGCGCAGCATACAGCTTCTTCTACATTCCTCCTCTTATTTCCATACAACTAATTTTTTCGTTCCTTTTTACCCATCTATACTTATCACAATAATATTATAAAGGCGAAAGTGGGTGTGTGTATGTTTGTTATTTCTTCAAGCGCGAACGGCTGTACCAATTTTGATCAAATTTGGTATGCAGGAAGCTGACACCCTGGATTAACACATAGGATACTTTTAAACCGCGGGTAACACCGCGAGGCGCAGCTATACTAATATTATAAACGCGAGAGTTTGTAAGTATGGATGGATGGATGGATGTTTGTTACTCAATCACGTCAGAAAGGCTGAACGGATCTTGATGATATTAGGCACAGAGGGAGAGGTGAGGGAAGGGAGAGGTTATTCTGGAATAACACATAGGATACTTTTTATCCCGGGAGTATGTTCCCGTGGGCCAATTTTCGACATGCGGGTGGAGCCGCGGGTGGCAGCTAGTATCATCATATTTTTAAGAATCTGTCTTGCTCAACCACAATTAGTGCAACGAATTGGTAGAACTGTCAAAAACTAATTAATCGTCTTAAAATACAATGCTGAACTTATGTAATTATGTATATGTCACCGGGTAAATGCAAACTACGTCAGATTACAAAATATCTTGAGAGATTGTAAACTCTCGATAAATTGTCAAATGGACATTTGTTCTGCAATTATACGAATCAAAATCTTCTATTTTATAAAATGTCTCCGTGCGTTCTGAGAAATTGTGGTCTGACATTTCCAGGTTTACCCGAAAATTTATCACACGAAAACGGATAAATTTTAGACTTGTGCTCTGATTGGTCGCCATTTTATGTCAGTCCACAATTTCTCGGAATGACTTCGAGAGATTATAGACTATCAAATTCTGATGCGTAAATAAGTAATCCAAATGTTCAGTTGACAATTTATCGAGAGTTTACAATCTCTCTGGATAATTTATATTCTTACGTAGTTTGCCATTTTCCGGTGACATATACACCATTTGTGACAATGACTGGCATGTGCAGCTTACAATGGCCATTCATTGAAATACGAGTTTACAATACATGGAAATTGGCAATGCATCCTGCTGACGTCATCTTGCCAAGGGGTAGTTTCTACTTAAGCCAGTGGTGGTCGCTCTTTGTAAAATACTAGTATTCAATTGTTTTTATTTAATATGGGTTTGCTCTTGACTCTAGTCTAGGTCATAGATGATAGAGACCAAGTCGACGATGGAGCGAACTTACCCAGAAGAAGCCTGTTCACTCTAATTTTGAAGAGATTAGGGTTGTATGCGTTCGGAAACACAGACGCAGGCAGCGAGTTCCACTCCTTTGCTGTGCGCATTATAAAAGACGTTTGGAAACGTTTAGTGCGAATTGGTGGAATAGCAACACGGTAGGGATGGTAACTTGCAGTGTGTTTAGATGTCCGATGGTAGAAGGGGGCTGGTGGGATGAGGTCGTGGAGTTCCTGGACACTCTCCCCGAAGTTCAATCTGTAGAAGACCGAGATATTCATCCGATTAGTCGACTCTAAAAAAGTTAAAGGCCAGGCAGATGATGGATGAAACGTCACGGATTTACCAATAAACGTATTTTATCAAAAGCGATTAGCATGTTGTGTAAATTGATTGTTCTTTACTGCGTTTATTAGCACCTCTTCTTTAGACTAAGTCGCCATTTTGTGAAACATCTCCGGAACTCAGATTCTTATGGAGACTATTTTATTCGGTTTCAATTTGTGGTAGGTCTATCTCTTATCTCACCGTGAAATCATTGGCTAGGATTTTTTTCCAGGTGGGGCTTGGCCCCTTACCTGAGATGCAACGACCAACAAAGGAACAGTTGGGATTGGACTTTCAAAGATGGAATTTTATTCGAGTCACTGTACACAGATTAACGCGCCACGGCCGAAATTAATTGCACTGTGAAACCAAAGTGTGTAGCTTTGAAAGACCTGTACTAGGCCCCTCCCCCCATATACGCCTATGCGTGATGATAACTTAGGTGCAGTGAATAGGACTCAGCTGTCAATCCATTCAATCAAGGTGGAATGACAGTTCACTTCGCCCTCACTTCAACTAAGTTTTTACGACGAATTTTTTCCAGAATCGACATGCTGATTCTCTTCTCATTTGGTTGATGCAAAAAGACTTGAACTGTCCTAGAAATACACAATACTAGTATAAAACCAGTGACTTTAGCGTTAGCGTCAACATTGATTGACATTCCAATTAAATTAATTTACTTATTTTTTTATTGCCAATTGTAACTGCTGGTCCATAAGCTGATAACACCAGAACGCTGAGTTACTAAAATTCCTGCAGTCTACACAAGCTCCGAGATCCACAACAATTATAACTCCATTATTATGATAACAGGACTTAGCTAGCTCCATTGTAAAATGGTACAATTTTTAGCCACGTGTTCATGTTACTCATATGTTACAGAGGTGTAATACATTGATGTGGCCTAGAATTGTTCCGAGCTTCAATAGAGAACAAGACGCCAGCTTCTACTGGATTTGTTACCACTCTCGTGAGGCCTACTGTACCTACGATACAAATATTACTCACATGTTACAGATGTGTAATACACTGATGTGGCCTAGAATTGTTCCGAGCTTCAATAGAGAACAAGACGCCAGCTTCTACTGGATTTGTTACCACTCTCGTGAGGCCTACTGTACCTACGATACAAATATTACTCACATGTTACAGAGGTGTAATACATTGATGTGGCCTAGAATTGTTCCGAGCTTCAATAGAGAACAAGACGCCAGCTTCTACTGGATTTGTTACCACTCTCGTGAGGCCTACTGTACCTACGATACAAATATTACTCACATGTTACAGAGGTGTAATACATTGATGTGGCCTAGAATTGTTCCGAGCTTCAATAAAGAACAAGACGCCAGCTTCTACTGGATTTGTTACCACTCTCGTGAGTCCTACTGTACCTACGATACATGCTCTCACCTCACGGTACGCATGTGTCACTGTTTATGCGTTTCTTCTTGTCTTATAATATTTATGTAACACGGATGCGCAATGCGAGTAACTTTTTGTTGGATTGCAAAAATGTTTCATCTTGTTTTCCTGTCGTTGGGTTTGTTGAATGATCTCTTTGTAATATACTTGCTTGCCTGATCATTCGTGTCTCGTTGAAGCCGATTCTGGGTTGCAGTTTGTGCTACACTGCTGTCTCCATTTGACATGTCATTGATATCTAACTAGTCTAGTTATACCTACTGTTGGCCGTTAAGACCCAGGTTGGTCATTGTTTAATTTTTTGGGCTAAATGAGGCATCCTCTGTCTACCCATCCCAAAAGCAGTTCAAGTGTGCAGCCCCTTCACAGTACATGTGTCACCTCCTTTGTTACCCGTCGTGGGTACCTTCACCTTCCAGGATTTAAACAAGGCCAAGTACCTGCATGTTGCTAAATACTTACAAATTATTATGTATCGTTTACTACACATTAACATAATATATTTACCCCGTATATTTAACACCTTACAAAGCTGATTCACATCCGTACACTTCAACGTAAGGCTCAGCTGGAAACCAGCGTCAGGCAACTCCTAGTTGTCTTTCATTTAGCTGAACAGCCGTCCTATTATGACGTGCTAATGCCATCCAATTCGGATCATGTAAAAGGGATAGTGCTATTTGCTATGTATAGCTCCGTCTCCCTCTTAAAGCGAACACATGATCGTTTTAAGACTTCATAGTAGGGCTCCTGGACCTATTTGGCGCAGCTGCGGGGCACGCAATGTTATTGTATTAAAATTAACGTTTCCTTTTATTTAGCTACATTGTGTATACCTAAATAAACTAGTTTTCTTTCTTTCTTTCTTATCTAAATCACGTGAACGAAACGTTTCCCGTCTTGCCCCGAACAAGGTCACAAGTGGCACTATAATAATGGGTCGTTAAACCCGACTGCCCTTAAAACGCGGCAATCTGTCGATAGCTACCATTATTACGATAAGCTATTGATAAAAATATGAAATACCACGAATTGAACAGGTAGTAGCTATACTTTTAAATTGGTTTTAGATTGTGGGTTTATTTGCAAGAATATGTTCGTTTACTTGGTTGGCCTGATTTTTTACCGAAAAGCAGGTTTACCTGTTAAAATCCTACTTACTATTCTTCTGTCCTATCCCACCTTTTTAGTTCAACCTTTGAGGTTGTCGACTGCTTAACCGGGCTTGCCTGTGGTGGCCTTAATATAATATTAAAGCCTCCAGCCAGGGCTTATAAAAAACTTACAAACTAAGTGACTATTCGCTAAGGGCACTCCCTGTGGGGTACGAGCCTCGGCTTAGGGCATCGCTGGGGGAGGGCAGCTAAGGACGGGCTGGATCGAACTAGAAGCCTATCCCACCTGTCCTGTGCTATCTTATTATTTTACCTTCCAATCGCAATATCACAGTCTTGTCCTATCTTGATTATCCCAAAATTTAAATGTTTATTTGCATACAGCCTGACACTGATTTGCAAATTGCAAAAAACATAAGAAAATTTTATATTCGCAGGCTACCCTGGCGCTTCCACCTTAAATATTGCCGCCAGTCGTTTGGGCTCACTTCCAGTCGACAGCGATGTTTGATGCCTTATTTTAGCAATTTTTTTTTTAAGTGAGCTTAGTATTTAGATTTATAAAACTGTAAGGAAATAAATATTTACCAGACGTCGCCAGACTCCACACAAATAAAGTCTAAAAGGTTCCTGTAATCTCACGATAGTACTATTAGCTAACGATAAGGTAGGTATATTGTTTATAATATTATATCGTGTATGTTAGCCACGATATAACACATGTTTTGCATGTAAATACATCGCTTTACATTGAGAATTAATACTAATTATCTACAGATACGCAAATAGATAGGTATATGTGGAAGTCGTTTATTTAATTTTCAAAGACACCGTGTTTGTGCTAGTAACCTAGATTGATCAAATTGTAAAAGTGTAGAAATATGTCGTAGAATTTACTAAAGTTGCAAATGGTAACAACACATGCATGTATATTGAAAATCATAACACTCATAATCATAACTATATTCTTATAAAACTAAAGAATAGGTCCCTCAGCAGCAAAATCTCTGCGGAACGCAGTTTTTTTTTTGGACATCTCACCCACGGTCATCGATCCCAAACTAGGCAGAGCCTGTGCTACAGCAACCAGACAACTGATAAACATACTTGTAAATTTCTAAATACATACATATTATAGACAAATTACACCCAGACACAGAACAAATGATCATGGTCATCACACAAAGATTTGTCCTGGGTGGGAATCTAACCCACGACCTCCGGTTTAGCAGTCAGGGTCGCTAACCACTCGACCAACAGGCCAGTCGAACAGTTATAAATCTTCAAATTATTATAGAGAAGCTTGAAATTGAAAAGAAAACACAAGGTCAAAGCATAAATTGGTCCAGATGAGAAGTTGATACTGGCTGGTAGAAAAATGTCCACGGATGTCAGGTTATTGGACGTAAAAAACAGGAAAATTCAATATCACATCCATTTAATAAAAATAGTGAACAACATAATGATAAACTAGAAGGTTAGGAACCTACCACAGCTGCCACAGTAGGTATTAACAGTAACGAACAAAACAACAGTCGGCCTGATGGCTTGATAGCCGGTGATGATAGTAACAGCGAGCGTCATTACACGATGATTGGCCGGTTGCACAAATGGGATAATCTCCTTGTTTGTCAGTCATCACTGATTCGCTATTGTCTGTGCACTCAAAATTGGACGCTTACGGAAATATTCCACTGTGCCGTGTGTACCATGAACTAGAAATTCATTACATTCCATTAATCGCCTATTTGGCCTATTGTGTTCCTAGGGTTTATTTATATACACAACTTGATAATAATAAAATAATATGTACAAGAAATAGTATATTGAGAGGGGATGGAGAAAGAATAGATGGATAAAATTATTTCAGAAAAATGTACTGCATGTCGATTATTATTTACAATCATCTACCAAATAGTTTTCAAGACCTACCGCTGACAATGTTTAAAAAAATACTTTTCAAATTATTATTATTTAAAAGATATTACACCATTAAGGATTATTTAGAAGACAAGTCAATAGAGTCAGCAATTTATAAATTAAATTAAGTAATTGACATCGATAATTGTGAATACATTTGCACGCTATGTTATATATATTATAATTTACTGTAACACCATATTACCATATTCTAGCAAATAAATATTTTGATTGATTGATTGATTGAATTCATTCATGGACATCCAAAAATTCGTCAACATCACTGTCACTGAGAAAAGTGCCCAGGACACTGACAAAAAAAGGAGATGAGAAAATAAATTGAATTCGTATCTAAAGTAGAATGTCTAAAAGAAGACACTTCCACTGGATTACAGATCGAATATGATTATGAGATGTGTCCTGAAGCATCCATTTTTGTGTGCCTCTGGCTACATTCAAATGGATTTTCCCATGAGTGACAATAATAGACTGAATGGATTCAGAAATGAGATAATGGAATTGTTTACACTCTACTGTACCTAATTTACTGTAACTACTATAATTTGGTCTGTAATCGTTCGTCTAGTGACTACAACCAGTTCACAGTTGTGTCCATACAATCGCTTGGATTATTCTGCTGCTTTGGTCTTGTTGCGTTATTTGCGATCGATTCATCAGTTTTGTCATTTGCTACAAATTAGTTTGGCTCCAAAATGCACCAGTGTTCACGAGGTGAGCTGTCAATCCATATAATCAAGATGGAATGACAGCCCACTTCGAGATCACGTGACATCTTGATTATATAGATTGACAGCCTACCTCGTCATCACTTCACCCAAGCCTTCACTTCGACATGTTTACAGAATCGACCGGCAGGTCCTCAAACCTACGTCTGTTATTATTCACTTAGCAGAAGTAATAAAATGTATGTCAGTTGAACCCTAAAACTGTTACTGAAGTCAAAATTGAAACTTGTTAACTGCAAATAAACTATGGAATTCACAAATTGTAATGTAATGACTGTTCTATTAATACTACAGTAGTTGAAACTTACAGAAAATTGTCCAATCCGAGAATAGATTTTATAGGCAATTTGGTGACAATTGGATCCAAAACGACAATTGATTTAAACTGCTTTACGGGTCAAACCACGAAATATAATGAATGCAAAAAAGCATGAAGCGGAACCAACTGAATTCTGTTTTTCCGCACAGTTGTCTATACTAGGTATAGTTCCCGGGTTTTTCAATTAACGCTCCTCACCTTCGGACAATTGACCTTAAGTCCCACGTCGTATTTCATAGATCTAATTCAATTGATAATTATAACCATAGGTGTGACTTTAAAGTGCTACCATATTGCATGTGTTTTTATACTCAGCACCTTTAATGTTAATACTAGGACCACGTCTTCTAGCATGATTGCTAGTAGTATCAATAGGAGATTCCTGCTTAATTACAATTAGACGTCCTTGTGGTGGCTGCTAGCTATCAGAAACACCAACTCTATTGGTGAACTAAATAAAATATACAGCTAATTCAAGAGTGGCAGCCAACATAAAGGATAGACGTGAAAACACTGTCAACATGAAAGGAACATTTTTTTATCAAATAAATCATAACTTTGAAATTCAATAAAAATCCGACTGCCAAAAACTATAAAACAGTTCCAAACAAGTCACTTAACAAACAAAATATATCTGTAATCTAATACTTATCTAGTCGTATCGTCGTCTCCCGGTCTCCACCTTGTAAAATCTATCCTTTTAAAAACGAGCAGTTGTTCATCCTTCCAATCGTAATCTTCTTCCAAATACTCAAAACCTTCTCCTTTTATTCCAGGTTTAAAGGAGACAAAGTATCGTACGGCACAGACAGCCCAGCTCGGGGTCGCCGGGTCATCTTCTGTGTCCACGGGAACCCATCCACAGGCTGCTGCGCGGTCATAGAGACCAGTACCGATGGAGACAACGGAGACGGACACAATGGAAGCATATCAGAAGTTGAAAGTGAGTAAGGGGCTAGGATTGATTGAAATGAAACCTTAAGTTTTTGGACAGATCATTTCAATTTGTTTGATGCAACTGTAGAAGAGAACAATCAGCTTGATGGATGAGCTCCAATCAAAGGCAACAATGTGGAACCTTAAGGTTTTGGAATAGAAACTGTAGTCAAAGTCAAAACGTTTATTTCAATTAGGCCATTAAACGGCACTTTTAAACGTCATCGTTTACAGTTCAGTAAAATAATAATTACATTAATAAAGTGACTCTACTGTCCATTCGGAAAGGTAGATTCTTATGGAGAAGAACGGACCAGAAACTCCATAGTAACTTAAGTACCTATACATGTCCTTAAATTTTATTTGATTTGTTAATTCTATTTACATCTCTTAATAGATAACTATATTATTAAGTGTTTCCTAAGTAATTTTACATATCAGAAAATGCTTCCTCTCTCCTAACCTAGATACCATACCAACAGTATCTTGTTGTGCCCGACAGGGTCCATATGAACTAATTTGTTATTTGACCACCTAAGAATACATGTGGAATGCAATAAAAGTATTGAGTATAGAAGTTGAAAGTGCCGAGGGACAGATTATTCTGATAGATGAATTACAATCATTATCTGCAGTTGATCTCTGAGATAATGGACTGAAAAATCTGATTATTTTAGCTGCAATTTCTTAATCTACCTTAAAGCAAGTGTTTAAGTAAATATACTGAGATAAATGTCAACTGTTACAAAGCAATGTCATGGTTGGGGATAATATTGTAAGATTTAAGATAAAAGGCGTATTTTCTTCGACAATATACATGACATGTTTCCATTCGATTGCTTAAAATACTATTCGTTTTATTTCTGTCCCGAGAAGGCCAAAAATAAATCTTTGGGTATACTTTAGCCAGTCTTTGGCCCGTAACTTGTTACCTCCATTTCACTGGGTTTTCTCTTAAATATCAGTTTACTTGACATCTGACCTGCTTGGGCCACCCTTGTGTTTTGCCTTCTTACCTTTGTCAACTTGGGTAGCCTGGCATATTGCAGATTGTATATTATTGTCACCGGAAAATAGCAAACTCCGTAAGATTATAAAATAACTTCAGATTGTAAACTCTCGATAAATTGTCAACTGAACATTTGGAATACTATTTTACGCATCAAAATTTGATAGTCCATAATCTCGCGAAGTCGTTCCGAGAAATTGTGGATTATAATTTATAATAAAATAGCACCAATGGCGCACAAGTCGACAATTTATCTATTTCGTGTGAAAGTAAACCTGGAAACAAAGCTCTCATTGGTCTTTTCAAAACAAAGACCAATGAGGGGCCAAGTTTCCAATTTAACTATCACACCAAGAAACAGCTGATTGGTAGCCAGTTTATTTCAGTCCACAATTTCTCGGAATGACTTCGCGAGATTATAGACTATCACATTTTGATGCGTAAAATAGTAATCCAAATGTTCAGTTGACAGTTTAATCTTACGGAGTTTGCTATTTTCCGGTGACATTATCATTGCATAAGGCATTTCTAAATGACAACGACCATAAAGTCTTGGGCTATATGGTCGTTGCTAGCTGACGGTATTTTTGTTGCGCAGAATGAGTAACGGAGGATTATATATTTTCCTATACATTTCTGTTCTGTATAATCTTTTCTTTGATACAGTAGCATATTTAGTTGTTCCCAAAATCATCAACAATTTCTAAGACAAACATCGTCGCATTGTCGCTTCGCACCTATCCATGGGAGCCTTAAATTTACTTAACACAGTAGTTCTCAGAATTTCTACAACAACACCAAACACCACGTATTTAAACAGTTAGTTTACCTATTATAATCTCGCGTTTGATAACGGGTTTGTAATAATAATGTTGATTGTTTCAGGACATTGCCACAGATCGAGGAACGAGGAGATAGACAAAAGGGCGCGAAGAAAGCTGATCATAGCCAGTATACTATGCGTAGTGTTTATGATAGGAGAAATTGTAGGTGAGTAACTACAACCTCTTGAGTATAACTCAAATAGGTAGGTATGTCTAAAGGTCCTTTTTTTAAGGATGGAAAATCATCAAATGTCTTCTTCCACTTTGGGTGGGGCGGAAGGGCGTGTCAGACTCTTACTGACTAAAACCCATCCGTGTTCCTTCTAAAGCCATTTGCGTTCCAGGGCCGCGGTGACTCTTTCGAACAAATTCCGCAACCCTGGAGGTGAGGTCCTTGCGGGAAGATTGCCTGAGAGAGATCTACTTCTCCTGCAATGTGTTAATTCTATGATCCGCGTGTGACGTCATGGAGATTGTCTTTACCTTTCTGAATAATTCGCCGATCCTCTAGGCTGTAACAAGCGCCCATTTGATGGTCCCCTGATCGTATCGCAATGTATTCGGATTTTATTCCATACATCTATTATCCGTGTCTCGTTTCTGCGTCCTGAGACCTGCCTTTTTTTTTGAACTTTCAAAAGGCGCCTGAGCGTTTAGGGAAAAGACCAGGGAGTGTGGTTTATTACATCACTAAAACCACCTCGGGGATCACTATCAGCACATGGAAAGGGTCCCGTGAGCTTTTAAAAAACCACCCCGAAATCCCCACTGTCTACCAGTAGAGGCCCTGGGGACCTTGTAGAAACCAGAACAAATTTCCGTGCATTCAAGCGATTTTGACATACTGGAATCAAAAGTAGCTCACAATTTAGGACCCATTAGTATTAGTGTTATTATATAATCCGTGGTGCTTGGCAACTTGGCTTAACCCAGTTGTAATGTCCCTTGGTGCCTATTGGCCTAGCTCAATTCTCTCCCCTGCTTGAATGAAGGGAAGGGGAAATTATTTTTTTCCTACTCCTTCGCTTTGCTTTTCTGATTAATTTCGTTGCGGGATCCAAGACAGTTAAATCGTTTCTCCGGGCCGCGTCGAGCTTCATTGACTCGGCGTTTTTTCTGGTGATCGCTACTGTTGATTCTGGCTTGTCCCAAAAAAATCCTTGGCGAGATTGTAAAAGCCCTTCCCTGAGCCTCGCTGTGCACGGCAGCACGTGAATCCTGTCTCCTGCCTATGACCCGTTTGGTTAAGTTTTGACTCATGATTCTTATGATGGGTGTCTTTATTTTGCCACTGGCCAGCACAATACATACGTCATACACATTGCAATAAAAAATACGTTTTCGAAAACAATAGCTTGCATAATTATCTGTACGTATTACGTTAAAAGAATTTCAAATAAGTGGTAGTGTAATCTGAATGTGGGTTATCGAAAATGGCGCGTGTCCAATTTTCGTATTGTTTACATGAAACATGATTACAATATCAAAGGGCCTTGTGTAATTATTTCGCTGTGTGGAATATTGATAGTTTGATGTCGATCATGGCTTACATAGACAAATAAATATGCCTTGGAAACTATCCCATTCAATGAAGACCCTTGTCTTTTCCACAAGCTTTAATTCAAGTAGAAATGTTTGTTAGTTTGTTACCACGTTCTCATATACTGCAAATTTGAAATTTAACATGTTGGATGATAATCAGAGATCGGAATAGGTAGACTATATTTACCTAATGTTCGTGGAAGTAAGTAAAATAGAGTTGATAATACCTCCCCTAAAATCCGGGATTTAAGAAACTGCAAATTACTTATTACGCTTTGAATACATTTGAAGAAAATTATTATATTGAAGAATCTTATTATGTTTTTAGAGTTACCGTACCAACTAAAACTGTTAAATTGAATAGCTTTGTTTTCGCACAACATTATCTTCTATTGATTCTTCAAATCAATAATTTGTAACTATACTAGAAAGTCTAGTTCATGTTTTTATAATCCCGGGTTTTAATTTTTATGATTCCATTCATGATTCCGGTATTTTACTTGAGGTAATATCAACTCTGTTACTTACTTCCACGAACATTGGGTACATATAGTCTGCCTATTCCAATCTCCAATGATAATGTTTTTTATGTAAACTGACTTGTTTTGACACCCAGGGTTGGCACCAGACGAATCAACTCCTCAATTGTCAAGTCTAGATACGATTTTTTCTTCTTTTAAGCGCATTTAAATAAAAGCTTGTTTTTAAATGAAATTGATTTGAAATCAGTATCAGCCATACAATTCCGATGATGTAAACGGGATAGTGCTATTCGCTATATATAGCTCCGTCTCCCTCTTAGAGCGGAATCATGATCGTTTTATGACTTCATAGTAGGGCCCCTGTCCTCCTAGATATCTTTTTAACATGTGTTTATCTTTCAATTTGCAGGTGGTTACTTATCAAATAGTTTAGCGATAGCCACGGACGCGGCCCACCTCCTCACAGACTTCGCTAGTTTTATGATATCGCTGTTTTCACTATGGGTGTCGAGCAGGCCTGCCACGAGACGGTAAGATTGTTGTTTCTTTACATGGAATATTTTAGAAATTTGTCTTCAATAAATGTAATTTGCGATTTCTTAAATCCCGGGATACAATCGTCATGTTTATGATTTCGGGATTTTACAGAAGGTATTATCAACTCTATGTTACTTACTTCCACGAACATTAGGTAAATTTAGTCTACCTATTCCGATCTCTGATCATTACTTACTTCATTTTGACCCTTATGAACACCAATAACTGTGATCCGTTCGATAGTATTTTGTTATTTATAGTGTTATGCTAATTCCCTTCCAGGATGCCATTCGGTTGGTACCGTGCAGAAGTCATAGGCGCTTTAACATCAGTGCTCCTGATCTGGGTGGTGACAGGCATCCTGGTGTACATGGCGGTACAGCGGGTCATCTACAAGCAGTTCGAGATCAACGCCATCGTCATGTTGATCACCTCGGCTGTGGGCGTCGCTGTGAACCTCGTGTGAGTATAACATACTACATTTAACTTGGTTATTAGCAGTGATCGGATAATCGGGCGCTAATATACCTAAACTTCACTTTTATTCCCACGAAAGTATAATACGGACATGCTTTTCAGAATCTCGGATCCCGGAATCGTTCGAAATTCCTGAGATTGCGCATACGAAATATAGTTAGAACTCGTTGTGAACTCTCATTGTATTTTTTTATTTTTATTTAAAAAGCCGATTCTAATGGAACGTTTAATTTACAATGAAAGTTTTTATGATTTTCCATTTGTTTTGAATAAAATAAAGATACTAAATCAAAATAACCAATGCTATAATTTCATTAAGTTTGTTATATGTAGTTGTTTTTACAGATTTGTTAAATCCCGGGAAACCGGAATTACTTATTTATTCAGAAAGAAATGTCCATATTATTCTTTCAGGGAAAGAAGCTTAGGTATATAAGCGCCCGATTATCCGATCACTGGTTATTATCAAAGAATAAGCGAGGATTAGGGTCTTAAAGCCAAGGCCCTACACAGGATATCATCCCGTGTGTAACGTTTACTTTGCTACTAAATCAAAATAAGCTTGAGACCAAGTTGTGAGGTGTGCTTCAGGGATCGGTTATCCAGCAACCATCGGCTCTTCGGCAGACAAGACAGACCACTATCGCTTCTACTGACACTGGAACCTATGCTTATGACTCCAGCTGCTGACATTCGATCGCTCAATAAGATAGATCTTAACTCTAGGATGGTAACACTGGGCATCCCACTATTGCAGCGATAAGTCGTCTTTGAGGAGTGGTTGGAAACACGGCGTCCTTACCTTCCGCCTGACGCAGGTACTCACCGAGGTACTTGTTTCGGATTCGGCGGGGGGGGGGATAGGAGTAGAATACGCCCGCAACTAACTACGGACTTCGGGCTTAGAGAGTAGCCCCCTGGTTCAATCCATGGTTCGGAGCAAGGAGACATGAAAAGCAGTCACCTCCTACTGCGAAGCAGTCATGCTAGCGAAAGAGGAGGCGGCCCGCGTGAGGGTTAATATTTTTTTTTAAAGGTTTTAGTTTTTATCTGATAAAACATCAACTGGGGTGACCTGTCACCTCAGTTACCATACTTTAACCATATTTTAACCTTAGTTAAAATATAAAAAGTTGTTATTGATGTTTTCTTTGTACTGTTCCCCAGCATGGGTCTGACGCTGCACCAGCACGGCCACAGCCACGGCGGCGGCGGTCACGGACACTCGCACGGCGGCAGCAACCCTGTGCTCAATAACAAGGTAAAGTCTAACGGCCGGGCTCAAATAAGCTACCAACAGACTGCCGCCATAAGAAAAAAAAACGTATTTACTCAAAATGAAGTAATCGATTTCCGACCTTAAGTTATTTACTTAATGTCGGAAATCGGTTATTTTGTTTTGTGTAGATACGTCCTTTTTTCTTATGACGGCAGAGTAGCTGAAACGTCATGTTTGAAAGGAAAACATGACGTTTCAGCTACTGTTGGTATCTAATTTGACAGTTGGTTAAAGGTAGATACATAAGTTATTGAAACCAGCCGTAAGAAGACAATAATTGTGCCTTATTTAAGTTCGGAACTTAACTTAAGCTCCTGTGTGCTCAATAGAAATGTCGTGGCTGAGAAATCAGCAGTATAAACGTCAAATTTACATAAGGTGTTGTCCTAATACAAAGCGCCCTCTGTCGGCGAGACGACACGTTCTGCCGGTCGATTCTGTAAACATGTCGAAGTGAATGAAGGCTTGGGTAAAGTGATCAAAAAGTGTGCTGTCATTCCATCTTGATTATATGGATTGACAGCTCACGTCGTGATCACTTCACCCAAGCCTTCACTTCGACATGTTTACAGAATCGACCGGCTGGTTTGCCGTACAAATGAACGCGACGATCGCGTATTCGCGTGATGTCGCTTTTTATTAAGATTACGCCTTAGATTCCTCATAACGACCGCTTCCTAGCGCATTAACTAGAAAAAAAAGTGGTTCGAAAAAGAAATCACCAACAACCTAATGATTGTTTGTTGTTAGAAAAAAAAAATATATAATATAATATAATATATCCTGGGGACAACTCACACACGGTCATCCGATCCCAAACTAGGCAGAGCCTGTACTATGGCAACCAGACAACTGATAAACATACTTATATATTTCTAAATACATACATATTATACACAAATTACACCCAGACACAGAACAAATGATCATGCTCATAACACAAAGATTTGTCCTGGGTGGGAATCGAACCCACGACCTCTGGTTAAGCAGTCAAGGTCACTAACCACTCCACCAACAGGCCAGTCGAAAAAAAAAAAAAAATTAAACAATAAGAATGAGAAGTCAATAACATACAAACAAAGGTGAGGTTAACACGATAATGAATCGATTTTGAATCTTATTTTTATTTATTGTACACCTACATCAGTATAGTCTTTATAACCCAAAGGTTGACTGGTAGAGAATGCCTTGATGCATCAAGTCCGCCCATGTACCACTATTGTACATAAAGTTTAAATAAATAACGGGTGATATGGCCATGCGTCTCGTTTATTGCGTCGCATTGACCTTTTATCGTGTAAATACTTGACATTGACACTTCTATGCTGCAACGTATAGTTCCTGCATGCTCCCTATATTTTTTTATTTTAATTAAATATCAAGATCGACTTTCATAATTTGGAATCTAATTTCATGTGTTCCTAATATTACAAAAATGAATAGAAAAGGCATATGGTTATAGTTTCCAATTATCAACACCAGATGGCAAAACTTTTGCGCGCTCCTTCCGTTCAAAAACCTTGGCCAAATACTCTCTGCCTGCGTCTGTGTTTCCGGACGCATACAACCCTAATCTCTTCAAAATTAGAGTGAACAGGCTTCTTCTGGGTAAGCTCGCTCCATCGTCGACTTTATCTCTGTCATCTATGACCTAGACTAGAGTCAAGAGCAAACCCATATTAAAAAAAAAAAAATACAATCTAAACTGAAGCAAGCTAATCCAATGTAAACTACTAACAAAAACATAGCAGTCAGCTAGGAAACACCGGCTTCATCTAGCTTANTATTGAAAACAATCGCGGATATAGCTTTATTTGGGAGTGCAGCAGATGATAGAAGACGAACGGAATCAATTCGCAGCGTAAAAACTCTTGATGAACTCACACAAGAATTACGTAAAATGGGATTTGACATTAGTCGCAGTGGGACATATCTTCGTTTGATTCCCAGAAAATCTAATTCTGCAGAGGGACGAAGACATGTATCGACAGTCCCTGTTAAGCTCATTCGGGCTCAAACTGATCACCACAAGAGCCACTTAGATAGCAAGTTCGCTGAAACATCAATCCATTATTTAGAGAACATAGCATCCATACTAGGACCAGATCAAGTATTTTTCATATCTCAAGATGATAAAGCTCGAGTCCCTATTGGCGTAACTGCGGCAAATAAGCAAGCACCTCTTCTAATGCACATGGAATATAGAATCAAATTGCCTGATCACGATTGGGTAATCGCTGAGCGTCATAAATTAATACCATCTGTTTATGCTGGTATCAAAATCACTTCCAATATGCTAGGACAACCGCAAGCCGTTGGATATTCTGGACCAACATACATCGCTATTCGAAGTGGAAAGCATAGTTCATCTACTGCTAATACTCATGCTCAGGATTTCGAGACGCTTCTCGAACTTGAAGAGTTTCGACCATTAGCTAAAACTGACCATGGACTAGTAAAACCAGTGGTAATCATGACGGTTGATGGAGGGCCAGATGAAAATCCGCGTTATCAAAAAGTCATAGGGTTTGCTATACAACACTTTAAGCGACATGATCTCGATGCATTGTTTTTAGCTACCAATGCTCCCGGAAGAAGTGCGTATAACAGAGTAGAGCGCAGAATGGCTCCTCTTAGTCGGGAACTGGCTGGTTTAATATTGCCTCATGACCATTTTGGGTCTCATTTGGATGAACGTGGCGTTACAATTGATGAACATTTAGAAAGATCTAATTTCGAATTTGCAGGAAAAGTATTAGCTGAAGTATGGAGTTCAATGGAAATTGATGGCTATAATGTTAATGCAAAATATGTTGGGGCAGGTGAACAAGATCTTCCTGATTTTCCAGACATTAAATGGTATTCAGAACATGTGCGTGAAAGCCAATACTTGCTCCAAATTGTAAAATGTAGAAATACAGAATGCTGTCGTCCAAGAAGTGGACTATTTAGATTACTAGACAACAGGTTTCTTCCACCACCTGTAAAAGTAAAACAAACAGTTGATGACTTGGTTTTAGATGAAGGAGGGCAATTTCTTAATCTTCCAGTCAATTTAGCTCTACGCTTAAGTGCTTCACTCAAAGATTTCCTGCAAATGCCATACGATTATTTTTGTCCGACGGTACAATTGAGGCTATCAAGTCGAACATGCAAAACGTGTGGTCTTTATCATGCTTCCGTCAAGTCACTAAATCGTCACATCGAAAAGATCCATAAGAAAGTAAACACGCACACTGATAGGAAAGTTAGACCTGTAAGAGTCGCTGCTCGTCGTGCTAATGAACTGATGTGCATTATTCAAAATTTAGAGCACCATGATGTTGAATGGCTCGATGAGAATGACGTAGACATTCCAAAATCGGATGAAAGCGAGCAGACTCACAACACTGAGCAGCAATCGAAGCAATCCAATGTCATCGAAAACTTAGAATCATGGATTCGGGTTTCATGGACTGAAGACTGTTAATTTGAATTTAATATATGTACCAAAAATTTAAAATAAGTTTGTTATGTTAGTAAGATATAATATTTTTGTCCTTTACTCTATGTTGAATACCGTTTCAGTAAAATATAATCTCTATCCTAAATCTATTTTCTTATTTTTCAAATTATAATTATAACATTATAAAATTAAAAAAACAATACATTAATTGACAAATGTTTACGTAAGCATGGGGGGAGGGGGTAAGAGCTTTGCTTACTTTTGCTGACAAGGGGGATGGGGGGGTAAATAATTGCAATAAATCTGCTTACGTAATACTTGAACGGCCCCTATTATGTTTAACCTACTTGCAAAATAAATATCATTTATATCCTCTTTCAGAAGGAACGCGGCGACTCCGATGCAGAAAGCTCAACGTCCCACTCCCACGAACATAACCAAGAGAACATCAACGTCAGAGCAGCATTCATACACGTGCTCGGCGACTTCCTGCAGAGCTTCGGAGTGCTGATAGCAGCCATTGTTATTTACTTCAAGGTAACAAGACTCATGTCACTTATAACATCAGAGCAGCATTGATACACGTGCTCGGCGACTTCCTGCAGAACTTCGGAGTGCTGATAGCGGCCATTGTTATTTACTTCAAGGTAACAAGACTCATGTCACTTATAACATCAGAGCAGCATTGATACACGTGCTCGGCGACTTCCTGCAGAGCTTCGGAGTGCTGATAGCGGCCATTGTTATTTACTTCAAGGTAACAAGAATCATGTCACTTATAACGTCAGAGCAGCATTCATATACGAGCTCGGCGACTTCCTGCAGAGCTTCGGAGTGCTGATAGCGGCCATTGTTGTTTACTTTGAGGCAACAAGACACGTGTCACTTATAACGTCAGCGCAGCATTCATACACGTGCTTGGAGACTTCCTGCAGAGGTTCGGAGTATTGGGCATTTTTATTTACTTTGAGGCGATATTATACAAAAAGAATAATGTATTTCTTAAGAACCATCGAGAATTCATCTATGTTCTCTAGAATTCTCTTCTCCTTACAGTGAGACAGCAGTTTAAATAAAAACTAAAATCAAAAGACAGAAGAGATCTTTTCACAAAATCTCACTTTAATCATGGTTAAGATGAGATTATTTTCCATTAAAGCATTAGAACCATGTTTTCTAGCCTAAACACGTCAACTTCTGGACAATGGCATACCCTAAACGTCGTCAAATCGATTGGTCATAACTGTCCTTCTCGAATCAAAAAATTTCTTCCAACCACAACTGAAAGTCACATTTTAATTTTAATTTCTCCTTCCATAGCCGAGTTGGAACCTAGTGGACCCGATCTGCACGTTCCTGTTCTCCGTGTTGGTGCTCATCACCACATTCAACATCATCAAGGATACTCTGTTAGTGCTCATGGAGGGATCCCCTAGAGGCGTTGATTTCCAGGTAACCAAACGAATATGACTTGATAAATATTCGATATTTTTCGTGTTATTTATTTACAATACCTATGGATCCCAATATAATTTGAATTATTAACTTGCATTCAAGATATAACATAGAGTTAAACGCTCATCATACTCAAGACTTTAGAAAATATGTGCTATGTCGCACCCTTAGAATAATAATATCTTAGGACAACTCACACACGGTCATCCGATCCCAAACTAGGCAGAGCCTGTCCTATGGCAACCAGACAACTGGTAAACATACTTATATATTTCTAAATACATACATATTATAGACAAATTACACCCAGACACAGAATAACAGTGACCTAACGCAAAAATTGCGACAAGCAAGAAAATCTTAAAATCGTAGTGTTAGGTATAAAAAAATCTCTCCCGTGACCTATGTGTAAGTTGCCCTTTCCCACTCATAATTTGGACTTTTTTTCACCACAGGGTTTTTTTTTCACAAAGTATGCTTTTTCAGATTAGTTTAAATCAAAATTAGAAGTAACAGGAATTTTGAGTTAAGTCACTTTCATTCTAAGGGTGCGATATACCGCCACAAAAACTTACCGTATCTGTACCGCCATCAACGAACTATGCCAAACAAATCCTGCATCGCGGTTTCCCGTGCGATTTGAACATATACAACAGTACAAATATCAACCATCGGGCTTTTGCCCACCAGACACAACACCCGTCTGGTCTGAGGATCCTATGGAGGTGTGTGGGACTTAACACCCTGTTCCGCATACCTCTATAAGCATTGTCATAACTTATCAGGGCTATCCTCCTTCACTAAATCAAACTGATCTAGCTAGATCGGATTCCAGAGCCCGAATCCGAGCAGGATTTGATACTGAGAATAGTTATTTCTTTTTGACTTGAAACTTTCTTTTTGAAACTTGTTGCTTTTGTATGTGAGAACAATTCTCACAAACAAAAGCAACAAGTTTAATGTAACTAAGATTTTTGCAAACATAAAATGATTTAAAAGAGTGTCCGTGGAGTTTCTTGCATGTCTTCTCCATAGAGATCTACGCTTTGGAACATACAAATAGCTTCATGTTTTTGATGGACTGACTTTGGACAGTTCAAAAGTACCTGTAAATGGTTTATTTGAAATAAATGCTTTGACTTTGATCTAGCAACAAGCAGAAGTGCTTCAATATTTCCTATGCCATGCATGCAATGGCTCGGAAGTCCGCTATCCGTATCATATGACAACTGATCAACTTCATTTCAGCTGGTTGGTTTTAAAGGACGCAATATTGTATAAGTGTCTTATAATTATGCTGTGCAAAGTGCACAGCATAATTATTTTATAGTAAAAGTCTTTCATAATGATGAGTATAATGACTCCTTAAGAGGTATTACGTTTATTCTGTAACATTTAGTATTTTATGATTAATAAATTAAAATGGTTGTATTGGATATTCTGCAGGAGGTAGCCAACACGTTCCTGTCGCTGCCGGGCGTGGTGCGCATCCACAACCTGCGCATGTGGGCGCTCTCGCTCGACAAGACCGCGCTGTCGGCGCATCTAGCGATCCGTAACTTGAACATTTTAAAATACAACTTGGCTTGGAGCTAAAACCTTCTTTATAAGCTGTTATTGTGTGGAAATATTCGAATAAGTCATTTGGTCCACATGCCTTGGATCGACGCTGATGATATTTGTTGACCCTTGGCAAGACAGAAACGAATGTAGAGAAAGTCAGAAATTTAGAATAGAATAAGAATAGAAAACTTATTCGAGACTATCAAATTTTGATGCGTAAAAAAGTATTCCAAAATAAATGTTCGGTTGACAATTTATCGAGAGTTTACAATCTCTCAAGTTACTTTATAATCTTACGGAGTTTGCCATTTTCCGGTGACATATCCAAAGCAAGATATAGCCCAAAATCAAAAGCCACGGGCTCATTGGCCATTTGCTGATCATGCATTAATATGTAACTTCATTTCCTCAGGTACCGGAGTAAGTCCCCAAAAAGTTCTAGAAGAGGCCACAAGATTAGTCCACGACAAATACAACTTCTTCGAGATGACGCTCCAGATTGAAGAGTTCAACGATGGCATGGAGGATTGCAGCCAGTGCAAGATGCCGCAAGCCTGAGTGTTGGTACACAGCACCGTTTGTACATAGAGCGTGTCACGTTGGCGTGGTTAGGTTGGTAGTCGACTAGTGGAGCGAAGAGATTGTCTATGCAAAAAGTTTTTGGTGCTATAGTTGAAAATTTGTCAAGACATTTTTTGTCTATGAAAATATGAAAAATTAGTGGTTTTTCTGAATTAAAAAAAAAACATCCGCATAGACTTATTGAAAAGAAATGCCTTATTTTGGATAGTATTAAGATTTAAGAGAGATATTAAGGCAAACCTGTAATCAGTCACGCCAACTTAGTATAAAGTTCCATCTAGTTGATACAAAGAGCCAGCGCTAAATGCGCGACAGTATTTATTATAGTCATGCCCGTTTTCTTTCACACTAAGCGACGAAAACTGCACCATTGAAATTTCAACGCTCAGCTTAGTGCCAAAAGGTTGAAAATCCAACAGTATTTTTCCTAGTGACTGGAAACGGTTCTTGAAACACAACCACTGAACCACCTCTTGCGTAGTATATTAGGTATAGCATAGATTTGTTGAAAATGTATAAGAATATCAAGTATTTTTGTTAATGTATCTGAGCGTTTTTAAACCCAAAAACGGCGCAATGTTGTCAAATAAGCGGATGAATAAAAGTTTATTTTCTATTCATAATTTGCACACAGTTATGCAATTTTATGAACACGACCTAAGGTTCTATAAGTTATTGATCAAATCCAAAATGGTCTCTTTCCAAATCTTTAACTGTAAAGCAATAAAACGTGTTTTTTTATGTAACTAGGTATATTACTGATATTATTACTGAGAGGCTGCAGCCAAATATAAATCAATATAAGAGGCTATGAGTAACGTTAGTTTTTCAAAGAAAAGTAAATATTACCCAAACACAATAAAATATTAATGAAATAAGAAATGGTAATAAAGCATATTTGAAACATAACCTTCATATTTCAAAAAAACAAAATCTACAAACCATAGATATTCTTTTTTTTAAAGTTCATGTACCGACGAGTTTGTTCAATGAAATCCGAATTTATAAGTAAAGGTTTATGTAACTATACTTATTTATAGAAATACAATGATATTTGTATATAGCGTAATATTTATTAGTGAGTAAACTTTAGCTTAATTTTATTGTCATGGTTCAATGATGTCAACAGTTAAGTAATTATAAGTTATTCCAGTAAGGATAAAGAAAAATAAAAAGCATCTTAGAAACATGTTTTTATTTATTTACATTTTTCCTTCATATTTTATCTTCGGATATTTATTTGAAGTGAAATAGGAATGATTCCTGAGTAAAAACAAAATGATTCTATTTAGTCCGTCACTTTGATTAAATTAACGAAAAATATTGGTCACGTATTTTTTGGTTTATCAAATCAATGAAAATTGACGAAGATCGAACGCATCAAAGATCTGCCGGTGGATTCTCTAAACATGTCGGTGAGCTGTCAATTCATAAAATCAAGATGTCACGTGATCACTTCAACCAAGCCTTCACTTCGACATGTTTACAGAATCGACCGGCAGGAGTAGGGGCTTGTGACGTCACGATAAGGTAAAAGGCGTGTCGATGCGCGAAATTGCAATGCACTGTTTCGTCTTCATTTTTAGGATTCCATACCCGAAGACGAGACGAGATACCAACGGGAACCTATTACTAAGCCTGCGCTGTCCGTCCGTCTGTCAGCAGGCTGTATCTCATGAACCGTAACAGGTAGAAAGTTGACAGTTTTACAGAGTGTGTATTTCTATTGCCGCTATAACAACAAATAATAAAATTAAAAATAAAAGGGGTCTTCCATACAATTAACGTGTTTTTTCGGTTTATGGTTCAGAACCCTTCGTGTGAGAGTCCGACTCGCACTTGACCGGTTTTTAGTTTACGTTCAATATTTTTTGGTAAAACTTTTGGAAATAGATTTTATCTAAACCATTCTTATCTGTTTCGTTCAAAATCGAACACAGTACCAAATTGAATATATATTATAAATATATTTTTAATTTCACATAATAAGAAAGCTTTTGACAAACGGCACTGGTCAAACTGAGGCGAATCCAACGCGGGATGCAAAACGAAATTAGCTCACCGATTGTGTCGAACTAATTACTGGGATGGAGGTGCGGATGATCGATCAATTATATGAAATTTTTTTTTTAACATTGATTTTTGGACTTACATAGATTTTATTGTTCTCATTCTGAAAATATTCTTATATTAGTTTGATTAATAGACATTAATAATTCCTATTGTTATTTTAAATATGTCTGTTTTATCTTATTTTTTTATTGTTGAATTTTTTTATTAATTTGGTATTTGTCTTGACATAGCAGTTTTTATTTAAAATTTAATTAGGTAATTGTCAGGAAAGTATTATATTAATTTATCCAAGACTCTATACTCTATCCGTAAAAAAAAAATTATAGAAAGAACTATACTCTATCCGTTTAGGTAGTTAACTAAAGGTAAACAATCTTGATGTGTCTTTTTACACAAATTCATATTAAACAAATAAACTACTTTTCAAACTTATGGTTCAATTGATTTAGTATTCGTTACTGTTGTATTTACTTTGGTTTTTACTTGCATTTTATTTTTAAACTGAGTTTTTAAGTAAAAAGTTACATCAAGATTGTTTACCTTTAGTTAACTACCTAAACGGATAGAGTATAGCTCTTTCTATAATTATACTCGTTATTGCCTCGTCCTCGATGATGATAGAAAACTAGTGCATTCGGATTTTATGTCTAATGTCGGCGTCACGTTATTCCTTAAATTTTTTGTTCTTTTGTGTTAAAACTACTCATCTAGCATAAAAATGGCTTAAAGGAAGTCAGAGGAGAAGATTAAAAGGTCACATCTACTGAAAAAGATAAAGAAACTCGAAAAACAGATTGTTCCGTTTCCAGGACTTGACGAAGTATGAAAATGGCCGCTATATCTTACAACGAAAACGCCGCCAAAGTTCGTTCGTGTCATATGCTTTGGATGTATTTGCGACCTACGATTGCACGTGGTAAAATAATTTAATGTATTTGCATGTGATCTGCAATGGATCTATTGGGAGCAATTTGCCTGACCTTTTTAGGGCGTTCTGCGGGAACGCACGTGGGTTTGTAATGGCTATATCACTGAGCGACTTGCCTTGCCTGACCTTATGGGGCGTCCTGCGGGGACGCACGTGGTTTTTACAATGGCTATGTTGTGAGCTAAGCATCCTGTGGAGTGTTAATGGCTATTGGCTATATCACTGAGCGACTTGCCTGACCTTTTGGGGCGTCCTGCGGGGACGCACGTGGTTTTTTACAAAGGCTATGTTGTGAGCTAAGCAACCTGTGGGGTGTTCTTTAGGGACACACAATGGTTAACATTATAACCTTCAAGGGAAGTTCTGTGGGAACTTACATGGTTATAGAGGGCAATGTTGTTGCCTTGACAGCATGCTTTATACTTTTCCAGTTACAAGACCAGTAAACAATTCACCTGATATACAGGAAAATAATTAAAATACCCCTCCGGAGTTGGTAAAAGATCTTCAACCAAATGTTGAATGTTGAGGAGAAAGACAAGATTGAAAAGGAAACTTCTATCATTTGCCAATTTACAACTTATGGTGCAACCTAAATTAAACCCTGGGGTAAGCGCTGCAATCAGTGAAATGTCTCGAAAGCGAGACCAAATCATACAAAGAGCAAATTACCACAGCCTTGTCATGTCTGGGCTCAGACCTTTAAATGTGCCTCAAGGGCAGAAGATGATCATAATTAAACATGATGCTTCAAGGTTATTATGTGACTCAATATGTCTAGATACAAGGGGACGCAGATCCCTCCTATTATCAGTCATACATAAGGAAATTAAAGTTTTTTGATGCAGTTGGAATCAAAAATATACTTATTTGGTGAAGACCTCACTGATAAAATAAGGACACCAAAATCGGTGAAAAAATTGGGTCCTGGCCCAATTTTGTTGCTGAAGTTAGTGGAAACAAAAAGTTTACCGCTGGACAGAATGCATGGGTGTCTAGAGCAAACAACTCTAAAATATCAAAGCTTTAAACTGGTGGGGGGGG
>NDFZ01005400.1:0-55666 GCA_002192655.3 Mamestra configurata | reverse complement strand
AGAGACCACTAATTTGCTAAAAAAAAAAAAAAAAAAAAAAAAAAAAGCCCTATAAAGCTGTGAGCTCCAGAAAATTCAGCCGTTGGGTCAAAAAGCTATGAAAGAGAGTTGAATGGACATTAGCACATGGTCGACGCACACGCATAGTACCCGCTATGCAATAACATCAGCAGCTTACAGTAAGGGGTTTAATATCGATGTAGAAGAGCGACTGGTTGGACTGGGGAGTCAACAATTTTTTGCAAGGTTCTACAATGGACCTATAATTAATAATAGAAGCTTCTCTGAAGCAATTTTTTCTACCAACAAAAATAATTAAAATTAAAGTTTTTTGTGATTGTTTCTAAGAGACATTAAAAATAACTTGTGTTATTTTGTTTTATTTCAAAATAAATTATTATTGTTTTTTACAACTAATCTTTGAACATCTACACTAGTTTTCTATCATCATCTTCGGACGAGGCAATAACTTCGTATAATTACCGTCGAACTTCACTTACAGGTAAGTTCGTTTGACTATTCAATTTTATTTGATATTGTGAAATGAATAATTAAATAATTGAAATTGATACTATTTGTACGCCTAATGGCAAAGCATAGAGAAGTTACAAAAATGTAACACGTCACAGACATGTGTATCTGTAACATATGTTCCCAGACTCATTAATCACTAGCTTTTGTCAGCGGTTTTGCCCGCGTACAGGTCGAATATACCGCCGGAAAAAAACAAGCCTATGATCTTACCCAGGCTATGTTCGACACGTCTTCCAAATAAGTTCAGCTGCTTAGGCGTGATTTTATTAGAATTCAAAGAATCGACCCGCGCGGGATTCGCCTCAGTTTGATCAGGCCTTAAAATATCTGTAAATAACACTGCTTTACAATTCTAATCAGTACTATAAGTGTAGTCAGCGAAGTTGTTCGGCAAGCATCCAGTCTTGGCGACGTTGGTGAAGTATTTAGCAGAGAGACGCGGCGTTCTAGTCAGGTTCGGCGAACTGTAGTCCACTTCGAATAGGCCGAATCGCTCGCTGAAAGAAAAATAACGGGTAAGAGCTATCAGTGTCCGTGAAAAGACGGTCCGGCGTAGTCGTAGAACAATTTGTGTAGTAGTCTATGCACTACACCCGATTTCCGTCATCCGAGAATCTCCATTTCGGATAAGATTATTGACGGACCGATGTGGCCATAGTGGTATTTGTATGAACATTTGCGCACTACGTCCGGACCGAATCCGAGCTGCGTCCGAGAAAAGAGGCAGAGGGGCCGGGGGCGGGGGTTGACGTGACTCAGCCCTGTTACTACTTAGTTGGATTTACCTCAAAAATCTAACAATTGGACAAGGATAAGGATTCATGGCTGGGATGGATGACGAAGTTAATTTTTAGTTAACACGGTAACACTGATAAACACGATGAAAGTATAAGAGATAAGAGTAGGGGAAGATCAAAGAAATGAAGGATGGATTGCGTGAAGCCATATCATCTGTATGTCTAGAAAGGAGGTAATCACGGATTTGGATCGGACGCAGTGCGTAAGACAGTACCTATTTTGATGGATTCTGATCAGACGTAGTGCGCAACCGCTGCAAGTATTTGGAAATCACTTTTAGGTTACTGTCTAGAGCTTGTTGTGTACACTGGGGTTGTCATTTAACTTTTTCAATCAGGTATGCGAATATGATCCGATTACCGAGCATAGCAACACATGTACCTAATATCTGAATTACCTACTGATAATCAGCTGAACACGGAAAGACTGAATTGATGATTGATAGATGGAATAATTGCCTGCAATCTTCTCGTGCCACCTTAAACTATTTTTGTAACATGGAAATGTCTCATACTTCAATATTTATCTACATATTATTTCAAAATTCTTTCAACAGTGAAGCCCTATCTAAATTAAACTAATATTCAACTTACGAAAATCCTCTAGTCCATTCAAAGTTATCAATCAGACTCCAGTAGGTATACCCTATCACTGTACAGCCGTCCTTATAAACGGCTGCATGCAAAGCGCGCAGATACGCGTCTATGTAGTTGACTCTCTTGGCGTCGCGCAGACCCGGCTCGAAGGACACGCCGTTTTCAGTCACCAGGGTCTTCGGGTTCCTGTAGTTAAGTCTCACGTAGTTCAGGGCTTTCCTGAAGCCCCAGGGCACTACCTACGAAAGGGAAAGGTAATTATAAGTTTTTATTCCCTTGAGTGAAGTAGAAACGCCTGGAAGGGAAGGCGGAGGAGGGCCAAAAAAGAGCTATTGACCCAAAATTGCAGAAGACCGGAAAAAGTAGAAAGAGGGAAGTTCCTTTGCCCTTAAGTGGTGCGCTCAACCTCTGGGTCTTCTTAAGTATCAAGATTAAATAACGTATGTCGTGGTAGAGGGTCGGGCTACCCAGGGCGTTCCAGACGATCAGTCGCCAAGGGTCGTGGTTGGCTTCTTTTAAGCCATAAAAATGGAGGAAAATACAGCTTTCTACGGTAAAAATGAGTCTTGGAGCGACCGACTTGCGCTTAGGTTCGTGACTAATTCACATTTATAAAGATTTCTAATCTTTCATTAAAACTGCCTTACCTTTAACCACGACGAATTTGTCTTAGGCCAATCATCCTTCTGATGGATTTTAACGTTCACGTCATCTTCGTACGACGGCTGAGTCCGAATCTTCCTAGATCCTTGCTGAACAAGATACGTCGTATAATGGTTCAGGCCGAGGAAATCGTATGCTCCTCGCATCATCCTGACTTCTTGAGGAGTGAAGTACGGAAGTCTTGAACGAGGAAACCCTTGCCTCTTCGAGTTGGCGTCAATGATGCTTCGCATTATTGGAGGGTAGTCGCCGGTTTTCGAGAAGATTGGGTTCGCGAACCAACCAAACTGGAAAGCAAAGATGGAGACGTGAGATTGAGTTAGCCAATTTGTGAGAAATACGCAGGCCCCTGATGGTATGCGATTATCGCCGTCATTGCATTTCCCATAAAGTTCCTAGTATTTCAGTTATCCAATTATTTTCAAAACGCAAAGCGATATTAGGCACTGCTGAGGGGCGTCTGGCCTGGCTGTGGCAACACAATGACATATTCTGGTAACCTAGATTACTCACATTGAATTGCCGGGCAGTTTCGGCCGCTGTCTGGTCCGCTTCAGACGTTGTGGCTGGCTCCAGCCAACTAAGCGCTATCGTGATGCCCATATGACCTGGAACACGTCAAGGATGATTTTAAATTCATCCCAAACCAGACTATTTCGTGGTTCTTATAGTCGCAAGTGCTACGCTGAGCATGGGGTCCTAGGTCTGCAACCGAGATCGGACAAAGCTTAATTGGGTTGCTTCTTAAAGGAATTCTCAGTAGCAGTCCAAACTCCGGGTTTTTGCCTAGTTGATGGCAATAGGATTACTCTCTATTAGGTACATGGGACATAAACATACGTGGCGAAATAACCTACCTCCGAACTTTTTCCGATACTCCTTGTCGAACATGCGGTAGACCAGGCCATGAGCCCTGAGCACGTTGTGGCCACACATGTAGTCTTCGAAGCCACTGGACCTGCCCCCAGGGGCATCGTCACCGCCATACCCGCCTTGACAGAAGGAAACCGGCTCGTTGAACGTGATCCAGATCTTAACTTGTTCGCCGAAATTGTCGAGGAGAACCTGCAATGAAACAGAATTTAAGTACTATTCTTGTGTGGTGTAAAATGACAATTAGACATGTCACTGGAAAATTGCAAACGCCGTAAGATTGTAAAATATCGCGTAAAATTGTTTACTATTTTTTTTTCATAAGTGACAGATGTATTGGAAACTATCGATTTTGAATGGGA
This sequence comes from Mamestra configurata, assembly GCA_002192655.3. Lineage (NCBI taxonomy): Eukaryota > Metazoa > Arthropoda > Insecta > Lepidoptera > Noctuidae > Mamestra > Mamestra configurata. Next base: position 51,840 of record NDFZ01005400.1, on the reverse strand, counting down.
TTTATTGTATACAAAACGATTTTTTCATAGTATTCCAATAAATTATAATCTAATTTATTAATTTTTATATATATATTTTTTTTTTGAGATGAGTTTGCTCTTGACTCTAGTCTAGTTCATAGATGACAGAGGCAAAGTCGGCGATGGAGCGAGCTTACCCAGAAGAAGCCTGTTCACTATTCTATATACTGTTCAATCTTACAGAGTCTGCAATTTTCCGATGACAGACACAACACAAGGATTCACTTAAGCCTGTCAGCACTGCACTCCAAGTTCTGGATATCATTATCATCTGCTTTCCACCTACGGATGCAGTGGGACATACCTACCATAGATATTTTACATGTAGTGACTACCTAACCGGCTAAACATAAAAATAAATTGTAACCCCGTCTTTAGCCCGTAGGTAACGTGGCCAAAGGGGTAATAATTTATTCTGAAGAGGAACCACAAATGCAAGTGAAAATCCGCAATCTATTTCTTCAATATTTAAAAGGAAGCTGCCTGTCATAGAAAATTTACCATATGGACAAGTAGCTGACGTAGTTCATGTAGAAGAAGAAAAAGACGAATCAGATGCAAGCTCTGATAAAATTTATGCAGAGATTTTTACCCCCAAAAATAAATTGTTACCCCGTCTTTAACCACGTAGCTAACGTAGCTAAAGACGGGGTACCTTGCTATTTTTCAAAAATGTCACAAAAAATATTTAATTAGTATTCTCACATGATCACTTGGAGTTTCATGACGTTTCTGATGTTTCTGTATGGGCTATAAAAGAAGGTTGAGTTCTTACTCTGGCATAGTCAACAAAGTACTCAGTCATAAGGGGGTTGGTCCATCCACCGAGGTCCTGCAGACACTGTGGCAGGTCCCAGTGGTACATCGTCACCACCGGCGTGATGCGGTTGCGTTTCAGCTCGTCCAGCAGCTCCTTGTAGTATCTGATGCCATCTTCGTTTACGTAGCTGGGAGAAGAAAGTTATTCATGTTATATGATGTTGTAATAAAACTGTCGTGCACATAAAACTTTGCTAGGATCTTGTGCAACTTGGGTTTATACCTCACTAGCAATCAGCCCCAGCTTCGTACGGGTACTAGAGCATATTTGTATAAGCTCCCAGTCGGCATGTTTTATTGCGACATCTTCAACAATCATCGTCATATTGAACAATTTACACAAAACACTTAATGAATTATACACCGAAAACTTTCTCATGAATCGCTCTGTCCATTTGTGAAAATCGTAATATGAAAATTCATTCGGTACTTTCTAAGTTTATCGCATATAGACAGATAGACCTGTAGGTAGACGCAGCGGGGGCACTTAGTTGAATAATATGTAGTGATATAAATACAAAGAATAATATAATATATGTATAAATAGATAACAATACATAAAGATAAAAAAAATTGTACCTGCTTTTCTGTAACTCTGTAAGCTACTTCTTTGCTTAACCGTAGGTTAATAGAGCCAATGTATCAAATAAATATCTTTTCCGGCAACTCACTTGCTCAATCCATCGGGCAGTATCCTCGGCCAGGATATGGAGAACCGGTAGAAGCTGAGACCTAGCTGCGTCATCAGCGCAACATCTTCCTTCACCTTGTAGTATGACCCATCAGCGATGTCCCCGTTCTGGTGGTCGAATATCCGGTCTGGGTGCTCGTGGGTATACCTGTCCCAGATGCTCTCGCTTTTACCTGGAGAATGAAGGACATGATCATTATTCTAAAGGTTATGACGCAAGTTTGGGATGGTTGCACCTATCGGACATTTTGTATGATCGGACAGATTGCGACTTGCGACTGAGACGCGAATGCGCACTTTGCTTAAAAGTAGTATGAGTAGTAGAATTGCCCCTCAGAATTATGATTATGCTTTCGATGAATGATTTTGTAAGTAACTAGTCAGTGGCTGTTTGTTAGGTGACTGTGTTGGAAGTGCAGATGTCAGTACGGTGGCTGTGAGATCAAGGTTTGAGGGAACTTAGGGCATCCCGACTCGGAAAAGTTAGGTTCGAATGGTATGACGGGAGCTACAGTGAGCGAACGAAGCGAGCGAACTTAGCTCACGTCATGCCATTCATGTTAGAACAGATTGCGAAGGTTTCTAAAGAGGAGACAAGAGGAGGCTGTGGAGATTTTTAAGGGAAATTGGTGGTCAATAAAACTATAACGTAGTCACTTAAAACTATGTATTAAATTTGGGTGCAAAAGTATGTATACTTACGTTTATGTAAAGTGTGTCGGTGTGGCGTAATTTTTCTAAGAGATAACCTCTAAGAGTCTCTCTGTTGCTTCATAATCCAGAGATTGAAGCCAATTTTGGACCCACACGAACTTTTGCACCCAAAACTAAGACACTCTTACACGAACTTTTGCACGCAACCTTCTTTCCAATTAGTTAAGCAAATATGTCTTTAAATTGTTAATTTATTTTTCCATCAAGTCAAAAATATCGCTTTGTAAATTTTTATACGATAGCAACTAATCTGGGTAGTTGGGAGGCCTGGAACCCTGTAACACAGGTATTCCTAGCACAGGCTCCAGTCTCCACAATATCAATGTTATAATACCGATTGAAAGCATGTACCTACTGTATCATTTTTTTTTAACTGAAAAGTATGTCTAAGGCGACTACAGTCTGGTGATTGTCAAGCAGCAGTGGGGAGACGCTCAAAGCTTATTGATGACCTGGTAAAAGTTGCGGGAATTCCCTGGAATCGAAGCAGAAGGCAGACTGACAGACCTACATATGTCTAGTAAAGGATTTCTTTTGACTGAAATTATGGGAAGACTAATTAAACACTGTGAGGTCAATACCTTTTTGAAGAAACAGCAAATTACCTGAAACGTTCCACGCCCCTTCAATTTGGTACGAGGCAGTTGACACCCCGAAAGCGAATCCATTGGTGAAACAGACTTTCGAATCTAATACATTGTGGAAGACGGGATCGCCTGAAAACACACTGAAAAAGCAAATAAGAAAGAAAGAAAGAAAGAATAATATTTATTTAGCACTTACATGAAACACGCACGGTACATAGAAATAAAAAAAATAAATGTAGGTATGCTAAGAACCAAGTGTGTGTCTCACGGCTGCACTAAAAAGGTCCATTTCAACATTTCAACGATATGTCAGACAGACTGATGCTGTCTGACGCTGGTTTTCTAATGAACCTTTGAATGGACGAGTGGCGGTTCATTTGAATCCATCTAATATAGTAATATTCTTACATATAGCATCTAAATGAGTATGTAGATTAGGTAGTATTATATTTGTGAGTCATAAGTTTGCAATGATAACGATGAATAGAAAGCGTATTCTCTTTGTATTGTAAGAACAATAAGCCCTATTTACAAAAACTTTTTAAGTATCAAAACAATCGATTGAAACCACTACCTTAATAAACACGTTAGTGATAATTCCTTATTATTTTTTAAGTAAGTAGCTACGAAATCTGACATTGTACTTTGACGCAGTTTCTTTGAACAAAAGTTCAAATTCTCCATGGAAAACTTAAATAAATTATCCGATAGTCAGTACATAAATAAAGGATAATGGAAATTATTAGTTTGCTTTGCCTCACTAGCCGCTACACTGGTGGGCAGAATCGACAATTTACATTTTTGGAGTGTTTTCTGCCCCACTGAAATGAATTTAGTGGGGCAGAATATAGTCGCATGAAGTCTTGGTATATTTTGCCCCACTAGGGCTGGCACAGTTGGATTCGATAATATTATTTTATGTTGAAAATAATATAATATATAAAAAATATATAAAAGTAGACCAATACCCTGAAAATGCATAAAATGTACCTAATAAAATAACCCAGGTTTTGAAATTAATCGGTTTCGATTTAATTTTTAATGATAAAGCACGGCTGAATGTTTTGTAAAGTAGATCCTAACCAATCTTGTGTTAATTTTTGTTGGAGGTGGGGAGTCTCTGTTTTGGTAGTTTATTTTGCAAAATTGGTTAACTTTTCCTGTTTATGTAGTACATAAACAGGAAAAGTTAACCAATTTTTCAAAATAAACTACCAATGTACCTATACCAAAGTAGGTACCTAAATAAACATTTTTTTCTGTGTAGAAAATTGGCTAAAGCAGAAATTATTTAGGTAAGAGATGATTATCACAACCAAAAAAAAATAGTTAGGTAAGTACTTGTTATAACTGAAGTTGCGTACGAATAGCCTCTAATCTATCTATATGTATATCTATATAATAAAAAAAGAATCGCTAAATATATTGCTAAGCGCAAAACTCGAGAACGGCTGGACCAATTTCGCTAATTATTTTTTTGTTGTTTGTTATTGCCAGAAGAAGGTTCTTATGAAAGAAAATTTTGAAAAAACATTAATATCCTGGCGAAGCCCGGGCGGTCCACTAGTATATAAATAAAAATGAATCGCTAAATGTGTTGCTAAGCGCAAAACTCGAGAACGGCTGGGCCAATTTCGCTATATTTTTTGTTGTGTCAGGAGAAGGTTCTTATTAAAAAAAAATATATCCGGGCGAAGCCGCGGCGGGCCTCTAGTCACCGAATAAATTCGAAAATGGAACATTATTTAAATGGAATTATCTGCCAATTAAATTAACGGGAACTTAATCGTTGGTGGTGAAACAAGCCATTATTATTCTCATAAAAAAATTAAACACTGATCATCTTATTACCACCACCGAAATCAAAGAATGGTGAAACTATGAAACGAACGAAAAATTATAAAAAAATGTCTACTTACCCATAAAACAAAGCGAAGCATATAAAACAGTGCAAAAACATAGACTTCATTATATCGTTATCACAACAAGCCGGTCGAAAGCGCGCGACTATTGTCCGGCCAATAGATAGCCCGTTGTCATTGCACTAATAATAAACACACGAGATACAGGGGGCGCCGAAACGATACGATGCAGTAAACACGAATGCACAATGCAGCGTTTAAGTGAGGACCAGTGGCGTAGCTAGTCTCAAAGGGGCTCTGTATCAAACATTTTTGGGGGCCCCGTTTTTAGGGATATTGTTTTTTAAACAAAATAGGCCCTACTAGCTCAGAACTGTCTTGGCAGGCTACGAAGGAGATGACGCGACTAAATGTATAGCTTTGCGTCCACACGTCGGGGCCCTTATAACCCGGGGGCCCCGTATATTTGATACGGCTGATACGGCGGTAGCTACGCCCCTGGTGAGGACGTATCGTGTGCTTTAATGGCTGAAAAGTCCAAGTATCGAAACAATACCTATCTACAGCTGATAAGGAACCTACTATACACATACTTTAGCACCTATCTACTATTAATAGCGAGTGGTTACGCAGTTCGTAGGCCCCTTTTTTTCCACTGGGTACCTGGGCATTTGTCCAGGGCCCCGCGATCGATGGTGGCCCCCAGTTCACGTGCGTGAGACTTAGATTTTTATTAAGTGATTGACGATTTTGCATAATATATCAAAACTAGAAAGGATAGCTCTTCAATCAACATCTATTGTTTTAGGGTTCCGTACCCAAAGGGATAAAACGGCACCCTATTACTAAGACTCCGCTGTCCGTCTGTCACCAGGCTGTATCTCGTGAACCAACCAACCAACCGTCTAACTATCAAGTTAGACAGTTGAAATTTTCACAGATGATGTATTTCTGTTGCCGCTACAACAACAAATACTAAAAAAACAGAATAAAATAAATATTAAAGGGGGCTCCCATACAACATATATGATTTTTTTGCCGTTTTTTATATATAATGGTACGGGTTCCGTACCATTATATATAAAATATATATAAATTATATTACTTATATATAAATTTGTGCGCGTGTCCGAATCGCACTTGGCCGGTTTTAAGCACTAATAGTAGGGAGGAACCTTTGTATTTGATTTGTTTTTTTTTGCCTTCTTTAGCAAAATTGTCAGTCCTCAGGCAAAGTCAGAGGGCCCTATTGTTCTAATGTATCAGGGCCTCCAATTGGTAAAAGATGGCCCTGGCAGTTTTGTACATAACTTTGAATGAGAAGAAAGAAAAACATTATTTGGCGATCGTCTCACACACACTCGTTAAATTAAATAAAAAGTGACACTAAAAATTTCAAATAAATGTGGGGCAAGTGTGTGCCTAATGAAGTCATGACTGTGCCAAAGAGGTTCACTAAACCTCTTGAAAAATGCGCGAAAAGCGATAATACCGTGACATTTGTGGTATGGGCGTGCAGTAGGCTACAGTAAGGGTAGGCCAGCCCATACATAATGACTAATGACCAAAAAAAGCTCACCACATTATTCAGGATTGAAATCACGATACTGACTATGCGAACTTTCGTCCACTTTGAAAGTGGAGGTTTTTTTTTTGCCATTATGTATGGGCTGGCCTACCTTTACTGTAGCCTACAGACGCGCATGATTTGTGAAATGCATGGGTCGCGTTAACATACAAATCAGATGGGAGAACTATCGCAATCGCCGCCCATTTTGGTCAAGAATTTTGCCAGTTACTTACCTACTGTACTTAATGTGTTGTTACTTATGTTAATCGAGCTTTAGCTTTCTTTAATAACTACCTATAACAAACATTGTGGAATACCAAATAAATGAATTTAAACGAGCCAGACTACACCTAATGTTGCGGAATTTGTTCGAAAGAGTCACCTCGGCCCTGGGTGGGTTTTAGTCAGTAAGAGTCTGACATTCCCCTCCGCTCCACCCAGAATACCAAACCAAATAAAACTATACCAAATTTTGTAAAACCATTTTTTAACTATGGAGTTTCTTGTCCGTTCTTCTCCATGAGAATCGACCTTTCCGAATGGACAGTAGAGTCACTTTATTAATGTAATAATATTATTTTACTGAACTGTAAATGATGACGTTCAAAAGTGCCGTTTAATGGCCTAATTAAAATAAACGTTTTGACTTTGACTCTTTGACTTCAGAGCGGGAAGAGGTCATTTGATGATTTCCAAAGAAAAACGCTAATAATATGGATACCCCTACAATCCCTACACACGCAATTGTAGGTACCTAACCATTTTTGACTGGCCTGTTGGTCGAGTGGTTAGTGACCCTGACTGCTAAACCGGAGGTCGTGGGTTCGATTCCCACCCAGGACAAATCTTTGTGTGATGAGCATGATCATTTGTTCTGTGTCTGGGTGTAATTTGTCTATAATATGTATGTATTTAGAAATATATAAGTATGTTTATCAGTTGTCTGGTTGCCATAGCACAGGCTCTGCCTAGTTTGGGATCGGATGACCGTGTGTGAGTTGTCCCAAGATATTATATTATATTATATTATATTATATTTAAAACACGATAATGCAGCATCCTGTACATAATTTATCAGTAGCCGACAAAGTCAACGACTGTTTTAATTCATACCTAATAGTTTATTATTGCTTTGCACAATGCATTCATATTTAAATTATTGACATAATATTTTTAATGCGTTTTGGCAATATTGAAAGGCTTGTGTTTAAACGCCTACCAGAAAATTTTATTTTACTATATTTCTATTTTACTACCAAACAATTCGAAATACCTGCCAGAATGGATAAATGCTCACCAAAAGGCGAAAAAAACAAACACTAAGGGGATAGCGGGGTCTGATTCACTCGCTTCGCTTACTCACTAGACCCCGCCATCCCCTTCTAATCTGTCCGAGTTGGGGTGCCCCAAGTCCCGAGCTCGCTTTGCTCGCTCTTGCATCCAAGATCTCCTAGTAACAGAAGTAACATTGTATTTCATGGAAACAAGATTTGGTGAGCATTAATCCATTTTGGTAGGCAAAAAGAATATAAATACAACACGTAGGTACAATTATTCTGATGAGTGTATAATTATTTTGGAACTTAAAACGTTGTTCTTTAGGCACCTCGGTATGGAGTGGGTTTATTTTATTTGAAGTTCACATATTTTACTCGGTACGCATTTAAATTGTAGCCATATTGAAATAGATAGGTAGGTACCTAGTGTAAGTATTTACAAAAACCTATGTATAGTATAGGGTGGGTCGAAATTTTTGAGAACCATAGAAATGACATAATTATGGACGTATGTACAGACGCCACCAGCACATCAAGCTACCCAAAACCACAGTATAAATATGAACAGGAAGGTACCCTACTATGACGTGCTAATGCCATCCAATTCCGACGATGTAAAAGGGATAGTGCTACACGCTATGTATAGCTCCGTCTCTTTCTTCAAGCGGAATCTCGATCGTTTTAAGACTTCATAGTAGGCCCCCAGTACGGAAACTAAGCCTAGTTCATGAAATAATTACCTCCGCTCCGTTGAAGCAAAAGGGTTGTAACTTTAAATGTATCTATATCTTATATATATATATATATATCTTGGGACAACTCACACACGGTCATCCGATCCCAAACTAGACAGAGCCTGTGCTATGGCAACCAGACAACTAATAAACATACTTATATATTTCTAAATACATACATATTATAGATAAATTACACCCAGACACAGAACAAATGATCATGCTCATCACACAAAGATTTGTCCGGGTGGGAATCGAACCCACGACCTCCGGTTTGGCAGTCAGGGTCACTAACCACTCGACCAACAGGCCAGTCTAAATGAATGTTTTTGATACCTATTGTTTAATTTTTTACTAAAAAGGTTTTGTTCTGTTGTGATCAATCAATCGAATTGAAATAACTAGCTTTTTTTTTTAAGGACGGGAAATCATCAAACGACTTCTTCCGCTCTGGGTGGAGCGGAAGGGCGTGTCAGACTCTTACTGACTAAAACCCATCCGTGTTTCCTAAAGCCCTTTGCGTTCCAGGGCCGCGGTGACTCTTTCGAACAAATTCCGCAACCCTGGCAGGCTCTGGCCCTAGCGGACCCCGTCTTCTATGCTGACATATTCTCTTTGAGAAAGAAACAACGCGCCATCGACCCGGGGAAATAACTAGCTTACAAATACAATTTAAATAGGTAATCTCATGGCGTCGGTTAATCTCAGGAAAAAAACGATAACTTAGTATAACTATAAAACACGGAAAACAGTTTTATATTAACACACACCAACTTGAAGAACTTGTAGATCTTTAACTTTGTAAACAGCCGTGTACTACGGAATACACTCGTGGCATTTTTAAAAACATCGCGGAGATAAACTTATACGTGGCCACTCGTCTTGACTCTTGACGCGGCACTCAACACTGACAGCACCGCGACAACCGCTTAGGGGTCTCGTCGATGCGCATGTTTGTGTGAGTGTGCCGTTTCGAACGTTTGTAAGTAGTTTCCGTACTGTTCATATATTAATGTGTCACAACTGTCAAATTTTCCCAATAAACCTTGAACCTTATGCATTAGCGATAAAGTTGAAAATCTATTAAAGAGATTTGACAGATTGATGTAGCTTGATTTGCTGGCGTCTGTACCTACCTACATTATGTTCTTTCTATGGGTCTTACTTCTCATCCCCCCCCCCCCTTGAGGGAGGCCTATGTCCAGCAGTGGACGTCTTTCGGCTGATATGATGATGATGAATCAAAACCCAAATTGCTTCTGCTAGAACCTACAGCGCACACTGCAAAAGCTATTCATCATATTTATTTGGCCTTTCCCATTATGTACTTATGTGCCTACTTTTTAAGTTTGTTTATTTCCATACTATCAAACACACAGAAAGGTCAAATACTTACAACGAAAATTTGACTGGGCGCGGCGCACGAAAAAATAAAAATTAAATATTTTAAAAGTCATTGAACAATTTGTTGTTTCTTCGTAAATGTTGAAAGTCATCGTTTGATACGTATGAGCATTCGAATAATTTATTGAAATGCCAGCACTGCACTTGGCCTATTTGAGCAAATATTCACCTTAGTTATTTGTTGAAAAAAGAACTTTATTTTGTTAGACTTACGGTATATTTTCAAAGTAAGGTACGCGAATTTTTTTGCAAATACGCCGAGTGAAGCGCCATCATAACAGATGCACTATCGACTCCTGTTCTGAAAAAAAAACAAGGACAGTTTTTAGTCCGCATTTTATGCTGTCAGGTTTTCGATTCTTCTGTAAGTATTATTTTGAAGGAAAATAATTAAAAAGTCGGTTATTACGATTGCAGTTTTTAATTCTGTTTTGGTTTTCATTTAGAATTTAAGTTCTGGCTACTTTAGTAAATTTCCTGTTTTCAGCCACTCAAAAAGGTGTTGATGTGGAACATCAGCAAATTATTAATTCACAAGTTTACGATTTTAAATATGTATAGATAAATGAATAATTATTTTCGTAATATCGTTATCTTTCTGCCCTAACAATGTTCATATTGATTACCTACTACCTATCTACCAAATAATAACACACTTCATTGATTCATTTAGTTTTACTACTCACCACAAGATGGCGCTATTTTAAAGAACAACAATATCGCTGCTCAACTCGGTCCTTTTCTAGAAACGACAACCAATGAGATGCACCGCGCGTGTTCCACAACGTTCGCTTTGGACCGAAATGTAGTACTTTCTCGAAACGACGCTCCCCTCCGATAAAAGGTGGCGTTGACGTCGTCCGGAATATAAATACAGGGAACGGACGGGGAACCGGCAGTTGTTTACAAAGAAAGTGAACTAATCAGAATCAAAACAAGCAAAGAGAACGAAAATGTCAGTGATTCCATACTTCTACGATCTCGAAAGACCCTTCCACATGATGGAGAGGGATTTCTACAGACCTGAGAATTTTCTCGGGTATTCATCATTCAACCAGCTGATGCCTCGTAACTTCTTCGGTCCATCTTCAATCAAGCCGTGGGAGAACGCCATCCGACCATGGGAAAACTTGATGAAGCCGTTGGAACACCTCTCATCAGCGATGAACCAGCTTGCGCTGAACAACGTCGGCAAGATCACATCAGACGACGAAAAGTTTCAAGTTAATGTGGACGTCCAGCATTTTGCACCTGAAGAAATAAACGTGAAAGTGGTGAATGGACAGGTGATCGTTGAAGGAAAGCATGAAGAGAAGCAGGATCAGCATGGGTACATTTCGAGACAGTTTGTAAGGAGATATTCTCTTCCACAAGGGTGCTTACCAGACACTGTGGAGTCCAAATTGTCTTCAGATGGCGTGTTGACAGTCACAGCGCCCAAAGTCCTGGCCATGCCTTCAACCGGAGAGAAGATAGTGCCAATCACACACACAGGACCCATCAAGAAGCAGATAGGGTCATCAGAACCTATTGCCGAGAAGTGAATTTGTAAATAATGTAAATAATCATTTGTATTATTTTTCTTGTAAGACTGATTTGAATCTGTGCTATAATTCGCATAATTTTAATTTTTAAATAAAAATGTTTTAAGTATAATATCCCTTTTGTTTTATTTTAGTTTATCTGAAAAGGTGTACCTACTATTTTATTAGCATTAGGTAACTACACTTGATTAAAGTTTAAAGATTTTGACTGCAGAATAATACTCACACATAGATCAGTCAAATTCTTAGTAGGTCGCTCATAAAATAACGCATTATTTGAACATTATATTATAACAATGTAGGTACTTTTAAAGCACATAATTTTCTGAATAAGGTACTTTAAGGTCTACCTAGTTTATATTAACCACAGGTATTACGGAATGGTGTTAGATGTGTATTTGCAGGTTTAAGTGAATATTGAAAAAAAAAATCATACTAAAAACTAATTTATTCAGCAACTTCCGTACCTTTACAGAAAACACCAAGTTATTATTGGAATGCAAGTAAAATTCGTTAGGAATGTTGTACCATTACGCAAACGATGACTAGTCACCTGCCACAAATAATTTGTGTCCCATTGAGGGTCATGATCAAATGAAGCAACTATTCTGGGCTTGGCGGTGCGCCCGTCGCAACAGCTGCAAGTACATTTACTGTCCGTTTTCCTCCTTTAAAGGGCTTTCTCCATCTCCCAACTCTTCAGCCTTTGTCCCGTCAGGCTGAGTCCTCACTGGTCCCGTCTGAATGATCGGTACCATGCGTTCATTCAAAGTTTGGGGGCGCTCAAGCGGCGCGGTGACGGTCAGCACTCCATCCGATGACAAGCGAGATTGCACGGCGTTAATGCTGCAGCCCTCAGGCAAGGCGTATCGTCTCGTAAACTGACGAGACACCCATCCATGTTCATCCCTCTTTTCGGCATGTCGAGCCTCGATAATGACGAATCCGTCAGAAGCTCTCACCGAGATGTCTTCAGGTGCAAAGTGCTGCACGTCCAAATTGATCTGGAACTTCGCCCTGTCAGATTTGATTGTTGATCCAGTGTCTCGCAGCATGGTTGACAGCTGTCTCCAGGGCCGGTAGTACTCGTTCGAAATCTGAGGATGCGGAGCTACCATCGTCAAAATATCTTCAGGCGTTAATGCCAATGCAAAATGTTGGTCCGATAATCGCCTGGGGCGCTCCATGTCCAAAAGAAACGGGATCATAGACATATTTTCAGATTATTATCAACGCAAAAAAGAAATGCCGGTCAGCTTTTCTAATGTTTCCGTACCAATTTTCACTGCGCATGACGTGATGCGCAGTTTTCATGGCTGTCGTCTATCTGGCCAGCGCTTGCAAACATTCTTTTGCAAAAAGTTTACACGTCACGCTTCACGGTTACAAGTAAACAACCGAGAATCCTTATCTAATACCTACTGAGTCAATCGAATATATAATATCCGAATGTGTACATAATAATTAATTAAGATGACGACTCCCTCTAACGATTTCCTTCTAAATCCTGACAGAAGAACAGCTCGTCATTTACACTCTTTGATTCGAATTTGGTTAAATAGATCACTGGATAAAAAATCTGATCTTCATACTCAGACCAACAAAAAAAGGTAGACAGCGCGCCGCAAACATCAAAAGTGAAGCCATAAAACCGTGCTCCTGCAAGTAAACATACACGCTCACGGTCAGTTCGGCCTAATAACGTTTTTCTGTTAGGCATTTCTTGGAGAGCACGTAAAGCCGTTGAACCTGCGCCATCAAGAACCGTATTATTTTTTATATGAATTTAATATTTTAACTTATTGGCATCTTACTTTTTGATCGCTAGGTACAGACGCCAGCACATCTAGCTACAAAAATCTGTCAAATTTCTTTAATAGATTTTCAACATTATCGCTAAAGCATTAGGTTCAAGGTTGATTGGGAAAATTCGACAGATTCGGGTAGCTTGTTATATCATGTATCATAGATCACAGAACTGTCTCGTTGATCTAGTGTTCACTCCCGGGTCGGGCAAGTGATATTAGATTTTTTCCGTTAGGAATTTCTCAGCAGCTAGCTTTACGGAGTTATATTTTTGTTTGAAAATGTTGAAAACTCACTCCCGTCTCCAGCAGAGGCATTCAAGGCTTCTCCTTCTTCTGTGTACAAAGAAACTATCATTATAGTGTAAAAACATACGTTTGGAAGTTTACTTAGTAATTAGTATTACTGTACTTTAAACCTGCTTAGTTGCCGCGTAGGTTTGAAAGCCTTTTTTTAGATTATTAAAAAATCCAATATTGTTTATTTGTGCAAATTTATTTTGGCGATTAGGTTTTCTGATAAACTGGTTTGCTCGAGAATATCTTTATTGACAGCAAATTCCAGAATCTAGATAATATGCTGATAGCTTTTAAGTAGGCACTTACTATACACAGAATATTTTTCGATTTGTTTCTCGAGAATATGACGAGAACAAAACTGAAAATTTTGTTCAAAAAGTAGGTAATTTAAAACATTAAACCGAATTCTAAACTGTATTAATTAACAACTAAAAAGGGAGATCAGAAGTAAATAATATGCCAACTATTTTTTTTAGGTCGGTGTCAGCTTTAATATTTGGAATAAACGTTGGCAATTGGTAGCCGTACTCGTAGTATTCCGTACCTACCAGAAATGTTAAACACGCCACATACCTTGCCAAACGCAAAATGCTACCACCGACTTCAAAAAATATAGTTGGCATATTCCACTGACTAATCCTAAGACCTTAATTATGTACCATATTCGGACAAATAAATGATTATTATTATTATTAAATGATTATTATTATTACTTTGGTTCTTTTCTTTTATATCTCCCTTTTTAGTTAATAAATTACAGTTTTGAAGTCGGTTAATTTTTTTTAAGTTACTTTTTTTTGACTCTCCGGTTTTATAAGACATGTCTTCAAAATAAAGCATAGCACTTTACGAGTTAACATGCACTGCCAAATAGCTAAATAAATACAAAGCTAGTCAAACAGCTGTTCTTAAAAGAATCAAATCATATCGTTCAATAGAAATTCAAATTAACAGCTGACATTTGTGCGAAAAAAAAAGCGTCAATGCATTTGCACCCTCCTGTTAAAACTTCCCCAGTATGTGCTTGTATTAGAGATCTTACTAACTAAAGAATATTTATATTTTGAGTTCATATATTTGAAATCGCTTTACAATTTTGAGAAATGTTAGTAAATTGGTTTGCCTACGTAACATTCAATGGGTGTTTGTGGACCTGTATTCGATTCGTATTGTAAGGTAACTCAGAAATAACCACAGTTAATCTTCAAAACTTTTTATACCTTGTAGTTTCAGTTTTATTTATGAAACCTTACAGTATTTATCTACATTAAGTAGGTACAATTATTTAATCACGAATACGAGTGAAAGCACAAACGCGTTCCAATTATTAGGTTTATCAAAGAAGAGTACTTAACATTTTTAGCAGTTTTCAGTTCACTTATCCAACTACCTCGTTAGTTGTTAAAAAAAACAACATACAGGTCCTACCTTATTAGGTAGGACCCTTATTTATTAGGTAGGATACCTTATTAGGTAGGACCTGTAGGTTATGGTTTATTTACCATAACCTATCTAATATTGTTTTCAGATGGGCTCATAAAGAGATGTTTCTGTCAGGCACAAACTTGGACTAGGTTAGGTTTAACATAATATTTGTTTGTCTATAATCCCTTCCTAGCTATTTCTACCTGTAAAAACTTTAAAAACAAATAAAGCTAGGTACCTACGCACCTACCTAGATATCGGGATAACGTTTTATGGATTGTCGGCGAACAATTCGCTGAATACCTAATTAACTAGGCAAGATAATAATAATTATGGTTCAGAAATATAATACCTACAACCACGTGTACCCCCGAACAAAGATTTAATTTGGTAGTAAAACTTTAAATGTCTTTGTCCCCGAACAAGTTGTTTACATAAACACTCGTAGGTATAGTGCTTGTTCCTCTGTACTCGGCCAGTATTTAACATAATAAAAACGAGTCATAAAAAATTGATAGGTAAGTAGAAAAATTTGCACTCACGGTGAGTAAGTACTTACCTTAATGATCTAGGAGGCTACTACCTAGGTAGGTACCTATCTAGTTTGTTTGTTACTAACCTGCCTCAACTCACATCAGTTTATTTTTCCATTTAAGTACCATTTTTAATATTACGGCGTTTTTATTTTATTTTAATTGGAGTAGGTATTATATATACCTATTACGTACCTACCATCTTTACCTTAATTACAATTCTAATGCTATCTGGAATAATCTTTTTCGAGAATATATTGATCCTGAACGAAAGTTTTAGAAAACTTCTAGAAACTTGATTTGCGCTACTCGACACCAGGGGGCGCTTCCAATCCAGAGGTAAAGAACGTTCGGCACCATTTACACTGAGGTGGGGCGCGCTAACCAGAAGTCGCTTATTTTATCAACAGGTGTGACGATACGGATTATTTTAATAATTTTCTAAACGTAGATTTTTTAATCACCATATATAGTTTTTTTTTAAATTCACAACGACGTTTAACGAGTTTAATCATACTTTGTTCATATCTTGTAATAGGTATATTTAGAGTTAGAATAAAAAACAAAATCCTAAACAATTTGGTGGTAAAATTCTATAAGGTAATAATTATGAATAAAACAAAATTATTTCAGTAATCTTGAATTCTCAGAGTGAACATGACTCACAACAAAATGTTTCAAACATCTGCAGCATTGACGCATGCGCGCGTTACCGTGCACATCATTCTAGATTGGAGTTCCAGAAAATTCTATTCGCTACTAGATGGCGCATCCGTCAATATAAATATCAAGCCGGCTTTCGACCGGCATTCATCATAGGCACGCAGCGATAGAGACGCGCGTGCCACAGGTTGCGCCTACATGGCAACCCAATGATGTGCCCGTAGTTACGGGCACAAATTACGATCCTGCGGGATTAAAGGCCTAGCCTACGCCCGCCTGCCACGCCCCCTTGCGGGGACGTCGCGAAAATCTCCAGTCCGGCATTCATTCCGACAACATTGAAGCGAGCGAAAGCAACTATCGAAGTGTTTTGAAGAGTTTTCAAGCGATTTTCAAGATAATTAACAATCAGCGAAGTTTACTAGTGAGCCAGTGAAGACTACTGATCCAGTGAAAATGTCGATGTATCCATTCTTCTTCGAATACGAGCGCCCAAGGCAAAGGCAGTGCCCTCGCCGTTTGCTCGACCAACACTTCGGCTTGGGACTGACACCGCAAGACGAACTAACCATCATCGCAGTTCCTCAGGCCAGCCGGGACTACTACCGACCCTGGAGGAATCTTCAAGCAGCCACTCAGGACACCGGCTCCACAATCAAAGAAGACAAAGACAAGTTCCAGGTGAATTTGGACGTTCAACACTTCGCGCCAGAGGAAATATCAGTCAAAACAGTTGACGGTTTCTTAGTGGTTGAAGCTAAGCATGAAGAAAGGCAGGATGAGCACGGATTTATTTCTAGAAGCTTCAGTAGGCGGTACGCGTTACCTGAAGGTATTGACGCCGACTCAGTGATGTCAAAATTGTCTTCTGATGGTGTATTGACAATTACGGCGCCATTGAAGCCTAAGCCGAAGGAATCTAACGAGAGGGTAGTGCCAATAATTCACACTGGTCCTGTGAAGAAGCAAGAAGGCAACAAGCTAGAAGAAAATAAGGAAGAGCAAGGATAGATTCCCGAAGTGTTTGCTAGTGTGTTTATTTTTATTAATTCCGTGCTCTGCATTTCCTGTGTTGTGATTGTTGAGGATCTTCGATTATTTTTGTACCTAAGTGATGCTTAATTTAATTAAATGACGTTCTAGTCATTAAACGCTATTTGGTTGTTTTATTTCCTGTAAGTAAATTGTTCAGAATCTGATTCACGTTTAGATATCACCGCCACCTTCGTACCACTATGATAAAATACCCACCTACAGACACTCAAAAATGCGTTAATACCTAACACTTACTTCTAATCCAATACTCAATATTGTTGTTTCATAGAAAACACGGGAAATACAGCTTATTTCACCTATGATATTAATTAGAGCAAAGGTTTATAAGATTCTATGGATCATAGATCTATACATCATCATTAACGTTTATTTTTAGTAACCCAGAACGCTTCATTTATATTAGGGACACTAAATTTTTCTTTTCACTATTTTTTTAAACCCTATTCACCCCAATTATAGGTTTAGTATACCTATTCAATTCAGAAGTTTTGATGAGTCCTCAATTTAATTTTCTATTGCGATTAGCGCCATCTTGTATAGTCTTTAGTTACTACGCCAAGCACAACCTAATTTTTAGAGTGCGCCCAACTTAATAAAATCCTATTAGTTTAACATCGAAGTTACAGATGGCGCTGAAATAAATCCTTGAAAAGGTGAACGTTACCGTGACAGGAGGAGCGAGAAGAGCGACTGTTGGGAGAGTTCGATTGTCAGGTCGGGTGTAAGGTCAATCTGAAACCTAACATATCAAATTCACTCTTATCTGAGCACATATTTTTTCCGAGATAAAAAGAAGACGCGAATTCCTGCAGCCTTACTAGGACCTGCTAATGCGATCCAATTCCGATAATGTAAACAGGATAGTGCTATTCGCTACGTATAGCTCCGTCTCCCTCTTAGAGCGGAATCATGATCGTTTTAAGACTTCATAGACTACCTGGGACTACCTAATGCGACGCCAACATCGATGGTATTTTCGAAATTAGTTTTATATAGGTACCTAACTCTTCTCGCTTACTGAATGTCGCTGATATATTCAAATTAAACTTACTTACTAAAAGATCACTCACAACTTCAATGGATGGATGGAAGCAGAATAAATACGCATATTTGGAAATACCTACTGCACAATAAAGTCGCTCTTCAGATTTCTTGTAGATTAGTATTCGAACATCCAATATTTCTTTGTACACCTAACTGTTCTCCGTTAGTTAACAACGCAACTAAAGAAATCTCCAAATTATTTATTTTCTATATTGCCGCAGTCGTAACACTGTGTTCTAAGTTTATCTAGAAGAAACACAAACCTGGCCGGCAGTACCTACTCATTCCCTTTCGCTGATATGAAATCAGGAAGCAAATCTAATAGGAAGTGTGAAATGCTTTGTTGTATACTTACTTTGATTTTTAAAATGTAATAATTGGCGATTTTGCGCCCCTTTTCGATAGGCACCCAGAGGTAGTGCCCCACTTGCCCCACCCTAGGTACGCCCCTGCATTTACTTGTGTAGGGTCTAAACCAACTGGCTTAATCAGCCGTTCAATTGGCGGCCTAGCCTTTTCATTGATCGGCGCCGTTTAATCAACGGCCTAAGTGACACCATATGAAAGTGTCGCTATTAAGGATCTAATTCTGGGAAGTAACAACACTATGACAAATTTCAGACTAAATATTGTTTAAATTTCTGACTATACCTAGGTAGGTATGTATATATTGGATTAAAAAATAATAATAATGCAGTTGAAGATTCTCGGGCTTGATATCGATCACAGTTTTGAAACAAATTAAAATCTTTTAATGTTTAATTAATGGGTTGGTAGTAGCACAGATAATATAATACTAGCGTAGTTGTAGGTAAATTTTTTAAAAAGTATTTTGTTATAAAACAGAATGTTTGACTTGGAGTTTGTGTTGTTACTTCCCAGAATTCGGTCCTTATTAGCGACAGTTTCGGATGGTGTAATAATACAGTAGGTATGTGTTTTTTTCAAAATCAATCGGTTTTATTCCTGGCGAGGAATAAAACCGATTATACCGACAGATATTTACCGTTTAACCTGACAGACGCCGCGCGGATCAAATGTCAATATAGAAAAAAAAACCATGATGTAGTTTTAGTTTATATACATAAACATCGGGCTCAAACTCATAAGTGTTTTTCGTCGGAGAGGCGCCAGGGCGTCCTCACCTTCCGCCTGACGCAGGTACTCACCGGACACGGCTGTTTTGGGAGGTACGTGTTTCGCATTAAGCGGGAGGACACGGGTGGCTCCATCTATAGGCTTCACAACCAGGCCCGGGTCGATGGCGCGTTGTGTTCCACGCGCGCCTCAAAGTGATGTCAGCAAAGGAGACGGGGCCCGGTAGGGCCAGGGCCTGCCAGGGTTGCGGAATTTGTCCGAAAGTGTCACCGCGGCCCTGGAACGTAAAGGGCTTTAGAAGGAACACGGATGGGTTTTAGTCAGTAAGAGTCTGACACGCCCTCCCGCTCCACCCAGAGCAGAAGAAGTCATTTGATAATTTCCTATCCTTCAAAAAACTAAAAAGTGGTTTTTCGTTATTCCTCATGGTTTGTATTGTACACCAGAAATAGTTAAAAATCTCTTTTACACCCATTGGCGGATCCAGGGGGAGGGGGGTGTAAAAGCTTGTCTCTGTTTTGATAGTTAAAAGCAAAATAAAATGTTACGTTACCCCCCCCCCCCCCCCCCCCCNAAGCCCCCCCAAACGATAATCCTGGATCCGCCACTGTTTACACCTACGGGTACAGCGTACCTACCTACCAGAGAACCTTTAAATAGACTGAAAGAAAGGAAAAGAAGAGAAATTGAAGAATTATTATTAGGTATGAAAAAAGGCACTGAATGATAACGTATCGGTTGTCAGGGAAAATGGAAGAATAAATCGTACTCAAGTGACAGACAAGGGCAGAAGTGCCTGATAATGAGACAAAATACTTAGTTCAGTTTTGCATACTCGGTTTCCCCCCTGCGCAATAAAAAAACGGCAATCACACAAGGAAAATGCGTTTAACCTTTCGATCTTAAGGAATAATAATTACTTATAATAACAAGATAACGTTGTACTCTCGAAGTATCGATATCTTATATAGACTTCCACAACCCATTAACTGGGTAACACGGTATTCCTTGGTAAGACTGGTGTCAGATTTTCAGGCTTCTACAAATAATAATAATAATAATAATTTATTTCAGACTAAAATTGTCAATAGAGTGTTAGTACAGTAGTGTTAGTAGTAAAATATGTGAGAATTACTTAAAAAATAAACAAAACAAAACTATACTTAATAAATGAATTATCCTATATGTAGGCAAATCATTTCTTATTTCTTGGTTTCATACTCTTCAGGACAGGCAGTGGACCATAATTCAGTACACGGTCGATTCTGTAAACATGTCGAAGTGAGGGCTTGGGTGAAATGGTCAAAAGGGGAGCTGTCAATCCATATAATCAAGATGGAATGACAGCTCACTTCGTGATCACCTGACATCTTGACTATATGGATTGACAGCTCACCTCGTGATCACTTCACCCAAGCCCTCACTTCGACTTGTTTACAGAATCGACCGTACGGGTTGGTCAATGTCACTGTGTGCCTAACGTTTGCCCTACTACCTATGTCGTAGTCGCCATCCAGTCTAACCGGAATACCAGTATTTACATGGAACTGCTTATCTAACCTCCACAAGTTAAGACCCAGTGACTGGGTACCAGAATTCCCCTTGGCAATGAGTGAATGTCACATGTCTAGAATTTTCGGTTATTATTTTAGAAGGTAGGACAGGAATAAGAAAATTTTATTAACCGTTTTTGAGCTGTGGCTATGCTGTAATGGACACAAAGTGCCTACTTGCCTGAGTTCGAACCATCGACCTACAACGCGGTAGGTCTCGGCCGTTTCCGATGGGTCAGGGAAAGTAGATAGGTAATTAGGTATCATACTCCGTGACCTTTTGAACGCCAGAGCATAAACGCATCGGCGTGCCCCCGACGCCAAGCCACAAATTCGCCGTACTTTTTGTCGTATATTTGTGGCGTTTGGCATACAGGGCAAAGGTTAAGAAATGCCTAGAACGAAATGGAAAATGCATCATAGATATTGTATTAGTCGATCATTCCAGTAAATAAAATGTGTTTGAGATGATTTCATTTGTAACAATAATGATTCACTGAAGGAAACAGATGTGTAAACAATTCATTTTGTTTTTAATAACGATCGGCTTAAAGCCGGGTACGCAATATTTTTGATAGATGTATGCGGTACAGAGAGTAAAGTCCCGCACACCTTCATTGTAGTGGGAGGATCCTCCGACCAGACGGTTGTTGTGTCTGGTGGGCAACTGGCCGATAGTTGATATTCGGACTGTTGTACTTATATGTTCAAATCGCACGGAGAACTTTGCTTGCGCGATGCAGGATTTCGTTGTTAGTTCGTCGTAGATGGTGCTGCGGTTCTTTTTGTTGCCGTACAAATTTCGCTTTTTAGTTCTTTTCTTGTAGCGGCATTGATGCCGCTACAAGTGCATAATATAGATTTCGGATATGTCAACGTATGGAAACCAAATAGGTACCTTGTTCATTGAAACTTAAACCAAGTTTTCTGACAAGTGAAGTTTTATCAGATCCGTTCGATTTAACAAAACCAAGCATGTTTTATTATTCAGTTTCGGGTGACAAGTAAATTTTTTTTAAGCTCTACAGCGTTTATTATATCGGCCAGATTTGGGGAATTTCTTAAATAAAATTAGAATAGAAAGTCGGTAATATTGATAAACGCACTACGCGTATTTTTTTTATCAATATTACCGACTATGGAGACCAGACCTAACACATTATCAATACCGACGAAACACCTAGGTAACCAATCAATCGAAAATATACATTAAGTGGTAAAACATACAGTCGTAAATGAGTAGATAAAGAAAATGTGTTTCTGAGAACCCTCGAGCTCTTGTTCAGAGCAGACAAAATTGTTTGCACAGTCCAGAATGTGGTGATAACGATGATAACCTATGAACTGAACCTCCGGGCATATAAAACGCAGTACTCAGCCCCGAGCACTAGTGATTCACGAACATTGAGACAAAATGATCGCCTTACTACTGTGCGGACTCATCGCGGGGGCGTGCGCAGCCCCACAATTCGAATTTTCCTTCGGGGCCCCGCAAAGCAGGCAGCCCCTTTTCTCCAACTACCATGTGCGCCATAATTCCTTCGACGACGAAAGTCTCTTCGACACAGGAAGATTCTGGTCGGACCTGTCTAAAGAAATGAAGGAACTGGACGACATGCTAGCTGACTTCTCCCGCCGCTTCCCCACCAGCGTGTCCCAAGAAGGAATCGAAGGTACCGAGTACAAAATCACCATCTCCCTGCCAGGCTACGACGACAAAGACATCGTCGTGAAGGCCCGCGAAGGACTGTTGATGATTCAAGCGAACCACAAGTCCGCGGAAGGCAACCTGATGAGCTACTTGGATGTGAGGACCCTGCCTGCCACTGTGAACATAACTGGTAACTGGATCTTCGAGAAAGGAGTGTTGAAGATTATATTCCCGTTGAAGGACGGAGCGGTAGTGAAGCCAACGACTGAGGTGATTCCGAAAACGGAAGAAGAGTTCGCCACGACTTCAAGGCCGAACTTCGCTGAAAGCCGGGAGGAGATTGATAAAAACGTGCACTATGCTCAAGACGCTGACGTCGGATTAGGTAGAGGAGACTCGAACAAAGAAACCGAGGTGAAAACCAATGAAATCCCTGATGGGAACACCGTAGAAGCTACTACTTACGCTGTTGATCTGAAGGACGAGGTGGAATTTGTTCCAGTTAGATATTAGACAGTGTTTATTTGTTTAAATACAGTTTTTGAAACTATTTCTTGTTTTTTTCCGTTACTGAGTACTGAATAGTGATAAGAAGTTGGTCTTTGTGTAGTGGGATGTTGTTTATTCTTAGATCGCAAACATAGGAACAGCTATTTACTAATGAGAACTGTATTATAATCACTAATGGTGTTCTTTAAGCTAAGCAGATTGATAACCTTTAATCCTATTTTAAAACTGTGCTTTCTGTCAAATTAATTGTTTTAGATGACAAAGTTGCTAAAACCTAATCTTTGTTTTGAATCCTGAATCAAGAGTGTGTTCACATCAATGGTAGAGTTTCTACTCTGTCACTAGCTTGATGCACCATGATGAAGCATGATTCTTTCGTTCTTTGTTCGAAGGCTCTTTGAAGAGTTTATTTGTCAGCTTTGCGTACGTTCTTTGTTGTTAAACATAGATCTGAGACGTCACTGCAGCTCTAGTTCGGTAGGCAGAAAATGAGTCTGATGTTTGATCGTGACTTTGTTTATTAAAAGTATAGAGTGAAGTTGGCACCAAACAAAGCGAAGATGTTTGGAATGTCTTCCAATTCTTTTTTAATGTTGACATGCAGCGTATAAAAACTGAACTGTACCGTTGGTTTCACGGTCGCAGGAGCGACTGCTGAGCGTGGAGTCCTGGGTTCAATTCCCAGGTCGGGCAAAAAGTGTTATTGGGTTTTCCAATAGAAATTTCCCAGTGACAGCCTGGAGTTTGGAAGTTTGTAGTGTGAAACCCCCGTGCCTCAGAAAGCACGTTAAGCCGTTGGTCCTGCACCAGATCTCTGTCCGGTCGTGTCGGGTTACAGTCCCATCGGAATATGAGAGTGATGGAAGAGGGAGTGCACCTGTGTTTGCGTACACACTTGTGCCCTTTAATATGTCCCGCGCCGGCAAGTCTCGGTTGAGATTGGTCGCCGTGGCCGAAATCGGTCAGGAGGACTATATAAAAACTATTCCTCCCAAGTTAATTTCGATGACGGTAGTTAATTTCAATGTATAATATCGCACAAGTATGTGCGCAACAAAGTGCACTCTTTGTTTCAATACTTTCAACCCACTGGCGACTGAATACATCATGGTAGTGATGGAGCCAGCCTTCAGATTAGGGGCTGAAGTGATCAAGCTCCCGGAGAAATGAGGAAATGTCCGACGAGCCCTCTCATTGGATATGCTAACTGGTTTAGGTTATCATCATCTTCTCAGCCGAAAGATGTCTACTGCTGAACATAGCCTCCATCAAGTGTCACCATGACCGGATTTTCTTTGCCTTCTAACGCTGCGTCCACCGATCCTCGGTCGCTACTTCAGAATCTTACGACCCCATCGACCATCTGTTCTGCGAGCAATGTGCTCTGCCCACTGCTTCTTATGTTTGGCGATTCTTCGAGCTATGTCGGTAACCTTGTGTCTCCTGTGGATCTTGACTTCTGATTCGATCACGCAAACTTCGAGCATAGTTCTTTTCACTGCCTTTTGGAAGACAAAGCTATTGGTCCTCATTTAAAGAAAATTGCTAAAGTAAAGTACAAGGATAAATAAGATAAATTCTCAGTATTTCGCAGTAATTAGATTCTTTGTTTTTGTTTTATTCTGAGAACTGATAAGCCAGAATTAGATTAAAGGCAATGACTTCATTATTTTACGGGTCATCATGTTTTGACCCTGCATTGCGTTGTGGTTATTGATAATAAAATACGTACCTACCTTTTGGGACGGGAAATCATGAAATGACTCCTTCCACTCTGCGGAGTCAAAGGGAGGTTCAGACTCTTACTGACTAAAACCCATCCGTGTTCCTCGAAATACCCTTTGCGTTCCGGGGCCGTGGTGACTCTTTCGATCAAATTCCGCAACCCTGACAGGCTCTGGGCCCTAGCGGGTCCCGTCTATTATGCTGACATTTCTTTGAGGCGCGCAAGGACGCGTACAAGATGGAATGACAGTTCACTTCACTCTTACTCCACCTTAGTTTACACGGTGAGATGTTGACAGAATAGATCGGCTGGTTCTTATCGGACGGCGAGCCACCCTGGCGGGCAAAATAGGTACATTAGATAAGAACTTACATAGCTCGGTGTTAGGTGTGAAAGATTTTTGGATAGCCTTGGATAGGCTACCCTATGGGAAAAGTAATTTAGGTAGGGTATAGATATCATTCTGATCATTCATTGCTTACTTTAAATAGGTACCTCATTATAAGGTACGTACCTCACTGCTAGTTATCAGATTATTTATGTAGGTATATAGAATTTGAATTTTAAATCCGCTGCTCAGGAATTAACTAATCATATGACTAGATTTTTTAATACATAAGCCTGTATTTATAAAAAATAGTTTGTGTCTGCGTGTGGGTGCTCCTAGCGAAGCTTCACATCGGTGTCAATGCGGCGAAGCAGTCGACCGCCTCGGACACCATGGCCTGTCCTGCAGTAGGAGTGTTGGTCAGTTAGCACGGCACGCCAGCATTAATGACATCATCCGTCGGGCTCTTGTCACCGCCGGGGTGCCAACTGTTTTAGAACCTAATGGCTTGGCACGTGACGATGGGATGACCATAATGCCTTGGAAGGTGGGTAGGCCTTTGGTGTGGGATGTAACATGTGTCGACACCCTTGCGCCATCCCATCTTCTAAGCACGGCGGGCTACGCTGGGGTGGCTGCTGCAGGTGCAGAAAATCTCAAACGGTGCAAATATAACAACCTTATTCGGAGCTATATATTTGAGCCGTTTGGGATTGAGACATTAGACCTATGGGGTCCAAGTGGTCACCGAGTCTTTCGGGACATCAGCAAACAACTCGTCGACTGTTCACGTGACCAGAGGGCTGGGCTTTTCTTCGGCCAAAGAATCAGCATTGCCATTCAACGCGGAAATGCTGCCAGTGTTCTGGGCACTTTTGCCATTGACAGCGATGTGGATAGATTTTTTGATGATTTATTTTATTTTTAAACGCGTTTGTACATAATTTCGCCATTTTTAGTCTCTTTGTTTTAAGTGTTTAATAAATATTTGTCAAACATTGTTTAATTTCTCCATATTATTTTACAGTTTTCAAAACATTATTTATTACCTACACAATAATTATCAATATTAATTTAAGTTTCTAAGTATTTGATGTACCCTTATCCGTGTTTCACTGCGGTGTGCCAACTGAAAACTAGCGCGAGATGTTTGATCCTTTCGCTAATGGACACTCTCAGTGCAATTGTATAGCTTTGTGTTTGTTTCATAATCATAAACATTTCATTAGTCAGAACATGGTCGGTATGTATATTACATGGCCTTAAGTTTACATAGATTGTCTCATCACATTCTACCACATGGGCGAACAAATTTGTATTTGTTTATGTCTGTATCGATTAAATGTTTTCTATTATATTCTATACTTTATGCGTTTTTTCCTGACTACAATAGGAAATATGCATGAAAAAAGTATTTATTATCCATACACTTTATCTGAAAATATACAACAATATAATACTAACAGTGGAATTAGAATCAAAATTGATCGAAAAACAAACGAGAGATGACTATTTTAAACAAATAGGTATATCTGTCTCTCTCGCGGAGACGCCGTTTTCTATGGCAGCTGTATAGGCGACATAGTATTTGACGTCAGAGTTCGTATCGGACTTCTCTTTCTAATTGTCATCTTTGAAGCTTTATAACTTCATCGCTGATGAAGGTATTTAAAAAAAAACATAATTGTTTACTAGAGGCAATAAGTATTTCATTTTGCAAATAAAAAAATGCATGCATATTCCCTATTGGGTAAATCTAATTGACAGAAATAATCTCCAGTGCTAACAAACTATTTGCCGAACTAACAGCGTGTAACTCAAGTAAGATAACACGTAATGCCAGCCATTAATTAGCGACATTAGAGCTAATTATGATAACCTGATATATCGCCCCAATGTGTTGGCTGAGACGACTAACTGTCTCAGTGAGATCGTTATGATGACATATTGTTATGTTGTTTGGTTGGTTCTCGGTTTTGCTTGGAGTAAGTAATTCGGAAATGTATGGCTACCAAAAATACATTTACAAAGCCTGTATACATTGTTCGAAAGTTAAAAATTACGCACTATACAATGGAATGTGCGGTAAAATAGGTACTCTCATTTAAGTACCTATTTTACCGCACTCCTCGTTTTATAGCGCCGTGCGTATCCTTTAAGAACTTTTTTTTAAATTTCTTTCCATAAAAAAATTTAAGAACTCCACCAAGGAGTTTCACATTACTAGAATAAATATGTTGAATGATCGAACACCCTTGGAAGCGCTTTTGCTCAATACGTTTGTCTCATTTTAATACCTACTAAAGAGAAAATGAGGCGAAATATGTAGTTCTAATTTTCACCACGCGCACGTGGCGCCATTTGAAAATTCGCGCTATTTATGTATATGGAACGTCAAACATTGTTGCGACTTTCCGACTGATATCTAAAAAGTAAAAGTTCGTTGTAGTTAGTGTCGTACTGTTGTCTCGCAAATGTGTTGAAAATCTTTGTGGAAATTCGTTTTTACAAACTCGTGACTATGGTAAGCCCGAGACGACGTCTACTCGTTTGTAAAAACCAACTTACCGCACTAGGATCATTTATATAACTATGTCATTGGCTGAATTATTTGTAAACGTGTAAGATGCCAGTGCTACGATATGCACTGGCATCCGACACGTTGAAAAAGTGACGCCATCTATCAGTTTCTGCTTGAATTTTAACTTGGGTAGGCACAAGGATAGATACTCGTTTTCAGTGTTCACAAGTTTTCATTTTGGTATTTCAGCACCAGTTTACAAGATGTCTCTGCCCCAGTGCCATTTGTAAAAAAGTTTCTTGACATAATATTATTTGAAACCACTGGCTTGTATTCTATATCGACTTGGTCTGTTCCAAGAAGGAAGTCTACTTGTAAAACTGTTATATAAACCTGTGTATCCTTTGTTAGAGACCCAAATAAGTAAATAAATAAATGTAATAAATAAGTTAAATTTTGTTTCTAACAGTTATAACAGTTTTTGAAGTGAAAACTTCTTAAGGCGCGTTGAGCACTTTTTGGGTGAATAAAAATCATGGAACTCGCGCGTCATCGTCACTGAACGCTTTAGCTTTCGCTTAATTTTTTATTAACATCATATGAAGCTCTATTACATATGACACCTATAGTAGTGCACAATATAATTCAACCTTGGATTATTCAGTAGAAACTGATCTGCATCAATTTACTGCGCTCGCGAATAACTGACGGCGTTAGCACTATAAATTAGATTAACACGAGTTATTGCCCGCAGTTGTGGTTACAAATACAGAAGGCTACAATAGCACCTAATCTTGCATGGATGCAAGAATCCAATCAAAACTAGATTCTTATCTTGCATTATTGCATGAGGTGCACTGGCTCATCAGTGGTGGATTTACCAGGAGGCTGAGTAAGCATGAGCCTAACATGACAGATTTTAGGGGCGCCAGAGGGAACCGTTTTTTTACATCTTCATCTGAAAGAGTCTAGAACAGTGTTTCCCAAACATTGCTCTGCCATGTCAAAAAAGTGAAAAGTCAAAACGTTTATTTCAATTAGGCCATTAAACGGCACTTTTGAACGTCATCGTTTACAGTACAGTAAAATAATAATGTTACATTAATAAAGTGACTCTACTGTCCATTCGGAAAGGTAGATTCTTATGGAGAAGAACGGACAAGAAACTCCATAGTTACTCTATTCAAATAATGATTTTACAAAATTTGGTATACAAAAATTCATTTAATATAATGTGAGGACGATGCACCCAGATTATGCTACGTATAAGAACAAAGTATCACCAGCAGAGGTAAACTTATTAATTTCCTAAAGAAATTTAGGTAAATGGTACTCACATATTTACAAACATTGGAACCATTAATTAAACAACAGTGTGTGAGTCAACAGAAAAATAAAAACACAAAAAAAGAAACAGTATATCTATAAAGTTAATACATAAATCAACCAGTTTGACCTTCACCCTTGATTGTCCTATGGAGCAGGACCAGCATGTTTCCAAGCATTCTTATCCTGAATGTACACACTGCCCCTTCGTGACCCACTCAATACTTTATTTAAACCCCCTCTCCAACGCTGGCTACATCAAATAAAACGATACACATTTATTGTTATTAGAAGCATGTGTATATTACTATTAAAATGTTTTACTAATATTTCGGTATCGCCTATTTAGTGCTATTTTTAAAACAAGGCGGGTATGCTTTTTTTTTTAAGGATGGGAAATCATCAAATGACTTCTTCCGCTCTGGGTGGAGCGGAAGGGCGTGTCAGACTCTTACTGACTAAAACCCATCCGTGTTCCTTCTAAAGCCCTTTGCGTTCCAGGGCCGCGTTGACTCTTCCGAATAAATTCCGCAACCGAAGGCGGGTATGCTGCGACCCGGTATTTTATTTTGATGGTCCGGTATCAGGTCGCGACCCAGCAAATGGGAAACGCTGGTCTAGAAGATATCTTTTCGATGACTTTTCCTCTTCTCTTTCAGACTTTTATTGTATGCATTTAACGGTATCGCAAACTTCTATATTATATGCTAAAAGACCCGCTCCTGAGATCGATCTAAAATCAACGCTTAAGCACTTTGTGCACAGGGTCGGAATGAATAAACTAGATTACTTTTCTTTTTTTTTTAAGGATGGGAAATCATCAAATGACTTGTTCCGCTCTGGGTGGAGCGGAAGGGCGTGTCAGACTCTTACTGACTAAAACCCATCCGTGTTTCTTCTAAAGCCCTTTGCGTTCCAGGGGCCGGTAACTCTTTTGAACACATTCACAAGATTACTTACGAAAATACTTTGAGCAAACTTTGTAGAAACTTACTAACTGTTGTTGAAATAATTTATTTTTTTATCTGTTTGAGAGGAAAATAAAAATGTTTAATTGCGACTGCCGAATGATATTATTACGTAAGCTTTGATAAGCACATAAATATAGGTACCTAGGTTTCCAAAAAAATATTTGTGTAATTCCAATGCAAATGTTAGTTTGTAAAATTAGTAAATTTGCTATTGGGAACGAGTTTGGCTCCATATTAAAAGTTGTGCATATTCCTGAGTGCATTTACCCCATAGTTGTGTTGTGTTGTTTTTTTTTATATTTAAAAAACAGTTTGTTGTTCAGTTCTTGAATAAAGAATGTTGCTAATGATTAAAAAGTCATGAACTGATGACGTTCGCCTTTCAAGGTAGTACCAAACATTATTTAAATGCATTTGCTTATCTTGAATTAAAAAGTTTAAAACAAAGTGGACCTGTCGGTTTCTCCGCTTATTTCTTCAAAATCACGTATTTCGGTTCGGTTTTCACTAATACAACGCGCGGAAAACAAATTTTATTATATTTTTGTATCCGTACCTTGCAAGCAAACCCGAGGTAAGAAGATACCCAGGGCGTTGGGAGTCGCAGGGCGATCCCCGGCCACCATAAGCGACGGACGGCGAGCGTTGGGTGGCTCGCTATCCGATCACCACCAGTCCCGGGTCGATGGCGCGTTGTGTTCCACGCGCGCCTCAATGAGATGTCATCACAGAAGACGGGCCCCCCTAGGGCCAGAGCCTGCCAGGGTTGCGTAATTTGTTCGAAAGAGTCACCGCGGCCCTGGAACGCAGGGGGCTTTAGAAGGAACACGGCTGGGTTTTAGTCAGTAGGAGTCTGACACGCCCTTCCGCTCCACTCAGAGCGGAATAAGTCATTTGATGATTTCCCATCCATAAAAAAAGCGAACCCTGGGGTGGGTCGCTAGTAATATTTCGAAGTAAATCGATCTACCCTTTTCAAGAAATTTTCTTTCAATTTAAATAACAACTTACAAACTTAATAAATATTATTTACCCAGCCGTTTTTGTAGTAATTGGTTACCAATATTATTGCTAAACTACTCAACTTTGTAAGAAACCATATAGAAAGTATAGAAAACTAATTTTATAACTTAGATAAGTTGCTAGATTAGGACACAGACAATATAAACGCAAACTTACTTAATTTTAACTTAGATGGCACGAATACCCGAATTAAGTTCATGTCTGAATAACATAAGGTTACGACTGAGGATTAAGTTACGTTAAAGTTACCGCTAACTTGGAGAGTCTGCAGGTTCCTGTTAATTACTTAATTTGCCTAACTTTAAGCTAAGTTTAGCTACCTGATCCAAGGAGGATATATACTCCAACTTAGCTTACTTTTGCAATGAATACAGGTGTTGTACTAATTAGAAGAAATTCTATGTATATGTCACCGGAAAATAGCAAACTCCGTAAGATTATAAAATAACTTGAGAGATTGTAAACTCTCCAAGTCATTCCTAGAAATTGTGGATTATAATAAAATGGCGACCAATCCCATCTACAATTTATCTGTTGTCGTGTGAAAGTTAACCTGGAAAGAAAAAAGACCAATTTAACTATCACACCAAAACAGATAAATTGTAGACCAGACAGCTGATTGGTAGCCAGTTTATGTCAGTCCACAATTTCACGGAATAACTTCACGAGATTATAGACTAATTTTGATGCGTAAAATAGTATTCCAAATTTTCAGTTGACAATTTATCGAGAGTTTACAATCTCTCAAGTTATTTTATAATCTTACGGAGTTTGCTATTTTTCGGTGACATATACACTTCTCATCAAAAAAATCGAAACACCTCGCAGTTTATGATTTGATAAGGATTATCAGAAAAATGTGTATATTTAGGAATAAATGTAAAATGTCATTTAATAGTGAGTAGTATGAGGTTTTTAAATCCTAATGTTAATGTTCTAAATTCAAATTAAGTCTTCATAGGTTTCGTATTTTGTATAATGAGTAATTTTTACCCTGTATGGAATATGAAGGAAATGGGTAAAACAACACGCGTAAATGAAAAAAAATGTAAGAAACGTTTATTTAATAACTTGTATTCCCTCCGCGAGCTCTTATTACTGCTTCCATACGGTTCTTCATCGATCGGATGAGAGTCACGATCACATGTTGTGGTATATTATCCCATTCCTCTTGGATTGCATTTTGCAGCTGGCTAAGTGTTTCTGGGGCTGGATCTCTTGCTCGAATTCGTCTCTTTAATTCATCCCATAGATGTTCAATGGGATTCATGTCCGGGCTTCTTGCTGGCCATACCATAATGGAGATACCGACTTCGGTAAGATAATCTCGTACGACGCCCGCGGTGTGAGCTCTAGCATTGTCGTGCATGAATATGAAGTCGTTGCCAATAAAATGTGCATAGGGCATCACATGAGGTTCAAGACACTGTTCGATGTACCGATGAGAGTTTAGTGCAGGCAGCCGTGGCCCAGATACAAAGGCAAGTTCTGTCTTACCGTCGGCGCTGATTCCTCCCCAAACCGTCCACGAACCGCCACCATAGCTGACCTTTTCTTCAATGCAGCATTGTGCAAAGCGTTCTCCATCTCTTCTGTAGACCTTGTTCCTTCCGTCGTTACCATACAGCATAATTTTACACTCATCAGAAAACAGTACTTTGCTCCACTGAAGGTATGACCAAGTTAGGTGCTCGCGTGCAAAGTTAAGGCGCGCTCTTCGATGGTCTGCAGTTAATTTCGGCCCATTCGCTGGCTTATGCGGTGCCAATCCGCGTTCCTTCAACCTTCTTCTTATTGTAGAGTCACTTACAGCTACTCTTCGTACAACGCGAAGCTGCTGCTGCAGTTGAAAAGCGTTAAGGCGTCGATTTCGTAAAGAGGTTGTTACAATAAATCGATCATCTCGCTCAGAAGTGACCCGATTCCTGCCAGATCCTGAACGGCGCGTGAACGAACCAGTCTCCCGATAGCGTTTGTAGACTCTATGAACAGATGATAAGCTTAGATGCAATCTTGCAGCCACAACACGCTGACTAAGTCCAGAATCCAGCAATGCCACCACTTGGGCGGCTTCTGCGGGCGAAGTATCCATATGTTTTAGAAAAAAAAGTTTTTTCAGACGTCCCAAAGTCACAGTAAATGAAATAAGAAACAAAAAGTTTAAAGACAAGCGCTAATTTTAGTTTTTAAACGAGAAACGTACTCCAACCCTAAATACACATTTGTCTCAAAACAGTGATTAATTTCATTTATAGGATAAACAAATGAAATTCTAATTTCGAATTTTGATTTTTTTCTTCTTACTGTAATGACCAAACTGCCAGCTACACAATAATGTTTTTTTTTTCATGGAATTAATTCTCTTTTGTAAAAAATTAGGACAAAAACAATAAAAACGAAAGTGTTTCGATTTTTTTGATGAGAAGTGTATATGTCGCAGTCAAATCAAATTCTGAACAAACACATCCCTCACTACGCATCCCTACACAAATGCACATCTCTGGTAAAAATGCAGCTTAAAACCCTCCCGTGTTCTTCCGAATGCGGTAACTCTTTCGAACAATTCCTCAACGAATTTAAACTTTTGATGCGTTAAAAAATATGTTTCAGAAACTGAGTTTTAGTTTGTTTAAACCTGTTCACATACCATGTTTCATGAAGCCTGCCAGTTTTTACGGCAGAGATTGCTGATTGCAAAGTCTGCTCCAGGTACTAAGATTTTCTTTTACGACTTTTACAAAAACCTAGTGTGCAAAAGAGTACTTAATGTATCTATTATTCAAACAAATGTTCCTCACATGACCTGCTAGCGGGTATTTTATGTTAAAAAAAAACTTTGAAAGACTTAAGTTATTAATTTATGGCTTGATCCCTCGGCCTTTAGCCGTTTCTTACGACACCCTGGGGAGAGATTACGTTGGCACGTTTCAACCAATACTTATCCTTCCTCTTATATTATTCATTTTGTTATTATTTTTAGAATATGTATGAAAGTAATCTATTCCAGGAAACCTCGATTTCTGAAAACCTAACAAATCTGTCGTCGAATCTAATTTCAACTTTTGCGGTTTTAGTTATTTTGGTAACTTAATCACAAGTTCTGAGCAGTTTATTTGAGATTTGTTGGCTATTTTTCCTTTTTAATGAAAGATTTAAAAGGCTTCGGTTCAGATCTTGTTATTGGAACACACTTAAGAATAATCTACGTGTATCTATAGTAGTTACGATTAAGCATGGCAATTACGATCATAACCCACCTACATTTTCTAACATTTAGTGAAGTACCTGGATGACCGAGCTTTGCTCGTTTTTTTTTTTTGGTAAACGTTTTCTAAAAATGTAACCTAGCTAGATCGATTTATCGTTCCCGAATCTCCCTGCATACATACAGATTTTTTTTTCGCGATTTCCGTGTTGGTCCCATTGTAAAAGTTATTCATAATGATGAGTACAATGACCTCTTAAGAGGTATTGCGTTTATTCTGTTACATGTTGTATAAAATCTGGTGAAGGTCCCGAAAACGACGCATACATTATTATTATATGCGTTTTTAGTTCCTGAAAAAGAAAATAAATAGGGCAATAACCACTTTTGTCACACTAAAACACAATAGCCGTCCGTACCTACAAGTACCTTTAAACAAAAATATTCGTTTTCTAAACAGTATTTTCCTAAAATCGGGTTCAGATCGAATTTCGATAGGGCGGCGTGTGTCGCTTTAAAAAAAAAAAAAACAAATAAACAGCATCATTTTGTGAATCCGACAAAGATTTTAATCTCTATTGACTGTTCATTGAAGGGAATGACGCTATTCAGGACGCTAGCGTATCTTTTTACAGTGAATATACACAATTTCAGATATCCGCTTCCGTCAGCGAGCGTCCCAGGTGAACGCGATACCATTGAACGTGCTTAATAATGTATATTGATTTACTTTACATTTTAAATTATGGGATTAAATCACCTTTCTCGCGTTCTGTGTTTATCGCAAGAGGAAACGTTTAGGTAACAATGTACCTATGGTGTACCTTTGGTTGCGGAATTTGTTCGAAAGAGTCACCGCGGCCCTGGAACGCAGGGGACTTTAGAAGGAACACGGCTGGGTTTTAGTCAGTAGGAGTCTGACATGCCCAGAGCGGAATAAGTCATTTGATGATTTCCCATCCTTAAAAAAAGGGTGTACCTTTGAGGACCGAACTTATTTGAGGCTAGCACAATCACACTTCTGGAACTGGACTTGAGAGAGAGAGGAGAGGGCCAGTATCCGCCAAGCTGGTACATGGAGTGTTTTTCGTCACATGTTTTCGGTTTTTGGACAAGACGTTTTCCTTCGCCGTTTTGAGAGTCTAACTACACAATAAATAAATCTGAATCTGAAGCGGTGAACAAACTCTACACAATCAAATGTCTGCCGGTGCGTATGTGACTTCCACTGCCCCGAATTAGTGCAGATCGTCCGCGGGCCTCGAACCGTAGAGAGAAGTGAGGTGAGCATTATCCTACCTAGGTTATGTCCTAATATAGCCAGTCAAGCTGACTAGAGAACTGTAGGTATGTTAACGCGGCAAAAGAGACAATTCCAATTTTCCGTTTCATCTGTGATGGATGAAAGGACGAGACAAGATTCGGTAAGTGAGTTGTCCGACAATGTCCCAACTATGTCGTATTTTGTACTTTTGGAAAAGCAAATAGGTAGGTTTATGTATTTACATCCTTCGAGTACAACTGTGTGATTCGGTCTGTTCAGTTTCATACCGCAAACATGCGATTTTTTTTTTTTTTACCCTATTCCTATTGCATAGTGAAACTGGAAAAAAAAACTTTTTACAAAAAAAATTCAAGCGACTTCCAAATAAAACCAACGAAAAACACTACAAAGTATAAAATTACTTTATTTTCGAAAGTCGGTATTTTTGGTTGTTTCTTCGTTTTTGACACCGACTTCCGAAATTTAAGTTGTTTTATACTTTGTATTGTATTTTGTTTGGAAGTCGGTTTTTTTTTATTTTTCACTTTTTAGTGGTGGAACCCCACAGCTAAATTGACATTATTCCCAGGATGAGTGGTTGCGCTATTTCCCGATAAGGAGTTACTACGTATGCCTTCGCAGTCCAAGTCCAGACCAGCTCATAGTTACCTAAACATCTACTTTGCTTTGGGATTGTCATAAACCTAGCAATATCTCATTTTACTAGATTTTATAGATTTTTAGTTAAGGGGGTCACTTGTTTATCTTTGAAGTTCAACGTCCAAAGCAAATTCAGTATTATAACTCAATTAAATGCAAAAAGAATCATCAAGACCGGTTCATGAACAATAGAGTTATGGCCAAACAGATAACCCCAAAAACATGGTTGACTTATACACAACTGCGTACTCCTTCACAGCGTACCGGCGTGATGTTATGATATAAACTGATGTAAACAATACACGTACGTGCGATTCCAGCAGTCCCGGAAGATTTGCTATCGTTTATTGAAGAGTTCCGGCCTATCTCCGAAGTTCTTCATCAGATCTTCACCAAATTGAAATGTGACTTGTATGGAAAAATAGTCTTTCAAACGGTCGAATTGAGAACCTCTTATGTTGATAGTATCCAACCTAGTTTTTTTTTTTCTAATCTTCAGTACCGACTATCGGGAAGCCAGTTTCCTGTTTTCCATACAAAGATCCTATTTCCACATTCCTTTACGTTTGCTATGCTCATGGTTGCATTCGACTACGCATGGCCAATAATGCTGTGCAACACTCCGCCAGATTAAATTCCTTACCGTTATTTAACCGACTTCAAAAAAAGGAGGAGGTTCTCAATTTGCCGGAACCTTTTTTTATGTATTTTCCCCGATTACTCAAAGATGGATGGACCGATCTTTTTTTTTAAATAATAATAAATACAAAGCACGCCATCTGATCATTTTCAAACCCTTCAAAGCAAAATTCTAAGTTACTGATGCTTTCCTGTTTGCGTGGGTTTAATAAAGGAGTCTTATATTTATTTTCCCGTGCCCGAAGGGTAACCAACGGAACCCTAAAACCAAGTCTCCGCTGCCCGTCTGTCTGTCAGCGGGCTGTATCTCATGAAGAGTAAGCTAAGTGCTAATTCGCTGATAAAATACGTTTTGACGTTGATGGAAATGTAGCGAGCAAAACTGTAGTTTAATTCTTGTATATCAATCAGAATGTGAGGCCGCAAAAGGGATATAATTATGAAGAACACTAATTATTACATGCTGCAAATGAGAACGCTAGTAGGGATGTGTGTTACTCATCTATCATTTGCCTTGCCAAAGTGCTGTGAGCAAAGTTTTGAATATGAATTTGGCATGGAAACGATGGATGGATTATGTCAAAGATAATAATACGTCTGGAAAGGGAGCGGCTACTTACATACTGACAAATTAACAGGGATAAGGACAAGCGAAAGATGATGAAGAGAGATTTTTTGCAGTAACCCAAACTGTTATAACTAACCGCCATTTTTAAAAGCAACACCTCCTATTGAAACTTTTTTATCACAGCTTGTATATCTCCGAGCAACATAAAATATTTTTTACACAAAGGTCGCGAACTCCTGGTAATCTCTCACTAACTTCGAGCCATAAACTTGATTTATTGTGTACGCTCTTTTACTTCCTTATTTTATGGAGACAAGCAGAATTGGTGGTACTGTTTACTAGTTTTGCGAATCATTGGCTGAGACAAAATTTCCGGGAGTTTCGAGGGTTCCGTACCTCAGTCGGCAAAAACGGAACCTTTATTGGATCACTTTGTTGTTCGTCTGTCCATATGTACATCTGTACGTCTGTCCGTCTGTCCGTCTGTCCTTCTGTCAAGACCTTTTTCTCAGGAACGCGTGGAAGAATCAAGCTGAAATTAGCAAGCATTATTTGACGCTCACAAGGGAATCAAAACCTATAGGGTACTTCCCGTTGACCTAGAGTCATGAAATTTGGCAAGAATCAAGTAGGTATAGGAAAAAGTAAAAAAAAATGGGATTTTTTTGTAAAAAAATTGAGATTACAAAGTTATATTTTCCGTTGAAGAATTGACCGTGACGTACATTGATGTATCCGTAGGTAATGTATACTCGGAAAAAATCAAGACTCGATCGGAACCCTCACTTGTCCGGTTTTTATTTGACGTACGGAAATCCATGAGGATTTCCCGCAACCATCCCAGGGCGACGGACAACCATGAGGTTGTCCGTCGCCCTGGGATGGTTGCGGGGTCTGTCAGACTCTTTCTGAAAACCACGCGTTTTTCCGCAGCCACCTTTGGCCGGAGGCGCTGGATTACGCGCGCTGTCGCGCATTTTATCACGCTCCCTCGAGGCGGCGCAAGTTACCTGGCGAATAGTGAAGTGAAACATACATTCTATAATGATATTAAGTTTTTAATGATTTCCTTAAGTATTTATAATTCCAAGAAAGTTTTATAATTACATATTTTGTACGCCGAATATGGTAAAACATGTTGAACCTTAAACTCGATTCCATCCATATGTGCATATAAGTAGAAAGAAAATTAATTTATTCTGCCGGAAAAAACGCACAGAACACAAAAAACTAAAAAACTTATCAACTACAATAATTATAACAAAATAAATAAAAACTGAAAAATAACACATCACTGCCAGCATATGTCTGGACCGGACATTAACCGAAACGTGTCTCTGGTCACACCACAGACTAAACGGAACAAAGATCTATGTATCATGTTACACATGTTACATTAAATGCATCTTTATCTTTATAACTTTCGCAACCGGCTGCTCTCGGTGCTTGACGTATATATTTAGTCTTAGACTATTTACTCAAGATGTATTCCCTATTAGTATTATCGTGTTAACATCACACAGACCATAGATACATTCTAGCTTGCTTCTGTTACTAATTTTGTAAACTTTGAACGTACGAACTACTGGGATAAAAAAAACTATGTCTTATTCCAGGTAATGTTCTACACGTGTAGTTTTATCTAGGGCCTGGAACGTACTGGAACAGTACGGGCAGCAGAGTAGATTTAGCATGGCTTGTGAAAAGGCTCAACACACACCCCGTCAACATCAATTAATACCCCATCATTTCCACCCCACAACCGCACATCAAGTTTCATAAAACTAAAACCCCTCAACATGGCTCCACAATGAAATTCCAAACGATTTTTTCCGTGAAATCCGTTTAAAACGTGGCGGCTTTGAAATCGGATTCAGTTATGGAATTCCGGCGTATTGTAACAAACGAATTCCGGTAGTTACGGCTAGGTACGTGGTGCGAGTTAGGAAGCGGTTCCTGGGCCGAAGTTAGCGAGTTTGCGTCGAGAATGTGGCACGGGGTTGAAGTATGGGAGAACTATGGATTGGTAAGTTGAAGTTTTGGATTTGGGAGGATTAGACGATGAAGAAAATTTTTCAAAGGGATCTATAAATATTAGGAGAAAAGAGTAATGACATAATATGTGTGTGTTATGTATTTGTGAGCTGGTTTAAATTGACACGCCATATCCAATTCTATTGTATTTATATATTGTGTGATTTTAAAGTGTATTCATGTGATGATTATGGGCTATGCCTGTTTTTTTTTTATAATGCTTCCATTTGAAGGTTTTCTGAAAAATTAGGATAACATTTATCTTCCACGGTGATAACGTGACTGACAATGTCAACATGAGGTTGGCTGGTGCCCTGGCGACTTAGTGCTGCCACCTGGTGCTCATCATTTCCGAACACTCAAAACTCAAAGCATTTATTTTAATTAGACCATTTACAGGCACTTTTGAATTGTCAAGGTCACTCGGTCAAAAAGAAGAAGCTATTTGCACGTTCTAAAGCGTAGATCTCTATGGAAAAGAACGTGCAAGAAACCCCACGGACACTCTTTTAAAAATAATATTTTTTCACTCTCTTTTGGACAAGGATAGGAGGATAATGAATTAATGACACATATCAGCTGTTGAGCGTTTTCACTGAATCAAATGTCTTATGCTGGGCCAGGTTTTACGTAGCTCATTAAGTTATTCTTACGACGTCACAAAATATTACCAATTCCCTCTAACATATAAACGCATATTGGTACGCGGTCAGTTTTCGAAAAATACAGTAACAAAATAAATGTCCTCATTAAAATGTTAACCGAAAATAAAGAGAATAAACTTAACATCGAATTACTAAGAAAATGTAATTAATTTGCAAAGAATCGTATTTCTGTTACAGTAAAATTGAAGAAACTGATTAAAAGTCGAGTAAATTAATTTTGTAAGTTTAGTATTGAGGTGAGGTGATTCAATTGGAAGTCGGTTTATTGCTATTTAAATTATTACTCGAAAATGAAGATCAGTTAATAATTTGACAGGTGGTTTTCTATGGCTTCCAAAATTGGTTGGTTGTAGAATTATGTAATAGTATTTATTTATTTATTTAACAGTTTATGTGCACACAATTTAACAAATAGATAAGAAGAAGGGAACAGAAAAATAGGTACAAAGGTGATGCTTATTTCTAAAGAAATCTCTTCCCGTGTATCTACGAGAGGAGAGTCGAATAAAAGAGATGTAGACATCGGGTGTAAAAGTTATACTTACGTAGAAAAAAGGCAAAAACTTTAAATATAACATACTGTACATAAATATATGACTAAAATTAATATTAATATATATTAATAACATATGAAATAATAATATATACTTTAACATGCAACTATGATGGTACCGAAAGGTAGTGTTCTTTCACTCTTCTTTTAAAAACTGAAAGAGATTTTGCTGTCCTTAATGTCAGGCGGCCGTGCATTCCACAACCGTCCCGCGTGCACAGTAAATTAACCATTAATAATGAACCTTCATAAATTCAAATGACTTGTTTTTGAACTATTACTGTCTTTTAAGACATAACCATGAAATGTTATTTTAACATTTTAGTAAAAAACTCAAACTTTAGTTAATAAAGATTTATTATTATTATTAAAAGGTTATAATAATATTTGTGCTACCTACATACAGTAATTTGTGCTCGGCGACTTGGTTAAATTCAGTTCGATGCTTATAAATAAAATTGTAAATTGAATCGTCGACACGAGAAAGATGAAGGAGCAAGCAGTATCGCTGCATTCTATATAATTAATTATAATATGTTGTTCTTAACTATGAGAGTCGATAAAATGGCAAATGAAAAGCTTACAGTTGAAACCATCGGCCATTTTGCTTCAAAACCAAAAGACTATCTCCAAGACAGTTGAACAAAGAGAAAATTCTCCGTTAACTTGTTCAATCCACAACAATTCAAAGTTGAATGCTGCTCTTCATATAATCCTATAAATATTCAAGATTTTAAAACATTAACTTGTGAAATATTTCTGGGAGAGTGGGTTCGAAACGGTTGC
Source organism: Mamestra configurata (assembly GCA_002192655.3). Lineage (NCBI taxonomy): Eukaryota > Metazoa > Arthropoda > Insecta > Lepidoptera > Noctuidae > Mamestra > Mamestra configurata. Next base: position 10,710 of record NDFZ01005400.1, on the reverse strand, counting down.
TCTTCATAATTGTATATTTTAGATCATTCGTCTGGATTCATTGTTTTATTTTCTTTGTAAAGTTTTGTAGCTAGACGTCGGTCAAGTGGGATTGTTTTTGCATTGTTGGTTCTGTCTGTGAACTTTGGAATCTTTTTGTTAGCGAAGTTTGCATTGCTTCACAGTTTTATCTTTCAATGTATGCGCTATTGAAAGGCGTTCATGCAGACTGACGCTCAACTTGCATTTTGCAGATAGTTTTTACTTAAAGCGCCGTGGTATGTGAATCTTAAGTTGGTGAGACGCGCTGCGAGGGTTTTACGACACGGTTGTATGTTTCGGTATGATAGCGACAAATATGTTTATACCCTGTTTTCGTGTCGGGTTTGTAAGGGTTCTGTAGGTCGGAAAGACAAGGCCTTTGCCCCAACCGCTACAGGAGAAGACGCCTCGGTTCGCGGGTCAATGGCTCGGTGTATTCCACGCGCGCCTCAAAGAGATTTCAGCACAGGAGACGGGGTCTACTAGGGCCTGAGCCTGCCAGGGTTGCGGAATTTGTTCGAAAGAGTCACCGTGGCCCTGGAACGCAAAAGATCTTTAGAAGGTACACGGATGGGATTTAGTCAGTAAGAGTCTGACACGCCCCACCCAGATCCAGAGCGGAAGAAGTCATTTGATGATTTCCCATCCTTAAAAAAAAGGGTCCTACTTTGAAATTGTAAGAATATATTGGGGTGAAAGTGTTTGTGAATTAAGCGTTGTGAGAGTTGAGGTTACAATTCAAATCATTAAAAAAATCACTTAATGTTAATTCAATGAGCCCCAAAAATGAGATGAAGTACTGCCGGTCGATTCTGTAAACATGTCGAAGTGAAGGCTTGGGAGAAGTGAGAAGCTGGACTGACAGATCACTTCATGATCACTTCACCCAAGTCTTATTTATTTATTTAAACTTTATGTACAATAGTGGTACATGGGCGGACTTAATGCATCAAGGCATTCTCTACCAGTCAACCTTTGGGTTATAAAGACTATACTGTGGTAGGTGTACAATAAATAAAATTAATATACAAAATTGAATTTTAACATTTCGGAAAGAATATACAGATAATATATATAATACTAATAAAATACATATATATGCTAAAATAATAAACTAATAAATATGATATATAATAATCATACCGATTAAGTCTTCACTTTGACATGTTTATAGAATCGACCGGCAGGTCGATATGGCGACGTTTGGGGGAGGCCAAGTCGAGCAGTGGACGTCTTTCTACTTACATATGTGTTTTTATTTTATTTTATTTAAGCCTTACGAAATTTGTACGGCAACAAAAAGAACCGCAGCGCCTTCTACGACGAACTAACATCGAAATCCTGCATCGCACAAGCAAAGTTCTCCGTGCGATTTGAACAGATACAACAGTTCGAATATCAATTATTGGGCAGTGGCCCACCAGACACAACAACCGTCTGGCAAGAGGATCCTTCCATTTTCAGTGGAGGTATGCGGGACTTTACTATCTGTACCGCATACCCCTATAGGGTTACCTTCGTTCATCAAGTTAACCCTAAAAATAATCCTTGTTCTTTCAACAATTAACATAAATTCTTAACGCTTCCATCGACACCTCCTCCTCTACTTTATGAATTAAAAGAAAAAAAACTCCAGCATTTTGTTAATTTTACTTTTGTCTGCGCGAAAATTTCTTTGCCATTCTCGTTAAAATTATTAAATACTACGAAGCACTAAGGGAGAGCGAGGCATTAAACATTTTAGCTTTGAAAGAAGGGTTGGTTTTGTTCTTTTTAGTGTTGTATTGTTACTGAGATTGGATTTTCTTTTAGTTGGGTACAGTCGGAGAAATGAAAAGGCTAAGAACCTTTAGGTTTGCACTTTCTATTTGTTTCGTCTGCGTACTACCAACATTGTGAATGAAATGTGACAGGATTGTTTGACAGCTTAACCTTTTATTAATGTGGGTGTAAGCTTTCAGCTGAAATCGCTCATACAACGTGTAATACAATTAATGCAAAACCTAAAAATGGGTCTTTGCAATCATTATTTTAGGCTAGTTATTTTAGAATCAGGAATGACGATATCCGCAAGAGAACCAAGGTTACCGACATAGCCCGAAGGATCGCCAAATTGAAGTGGCAGTGGGCAGGGCACATTGCTCGCAGAACAGATGGTCGATGGTGCCGAAAAGTTCTGGAGTGGCGATCGCGTACCGGAAGACGTAGCGTTGGCGCGGCTTCCCACAAGGCGGACCGATGACCTGGTGAGGGTCGCGGGTAGCCGATGGATGTTGTGGCGACACTTTGGGGAGGTCTATGTATAGCAGTGGACGTCTTTCGGCAAATAAGATGATGATGATGAATTATTTTCCAGGCGACCAACAACTTTAAGGGCGACTAACTATTTGATACTAAAAAAATAACTTGCCAGCGATTAAATATTTTAGCAATAATTATATTAAATGGCTGCTACTTTAAGGTAGCGAACAAATGAAACAGAGCCAACTGAAATTATAGGCGATGTGTTATAAATAATGACATGGCGACTAACATTAACAGTGGGATAAGAACAATGTTTACAAGCTCGGGACTGCTCGGGACTTGGGGTACCCCGACTAGGACAGGTGAGGTTAGAAGGGGATGGCGGGGTCTTTCAGATCTCGCCATTACCGCAAACAATCTTTAGACAATAAATCGTTTGTTAAATTCAAAATGGCTATGTTAGGATAGGTTAGAACTGTGGACACACAACGCGCGAAGGCGAGCGAGCAAAGCGAGCGTGCCGCGGCAGCGGCCGCCGAGCGCCAGATTTCCTCTTTTGCAAAGCAAGCATGCATAGTAGGTTAGAAAGATTATGTTAGCTTAGAAACAGAACCTCGATGCCAGTTCAAATTAAAACAAATCTTACGACTGATAATTAAGCTGCTCCTTTCTACTAAAAATTATCCTTCGCTATAGCTGCCTACTATTTCTGATAAACCTACCGGATTTATATAATTTTTATATCCCAAATTCAGATGAATTTGTCGCCGCGTTAAATCCGTGCCATTATTCTACAGTGATGCCCCTTTCCAGGTTATGAAATCGCACAGAAATACATTTTGAAACTCGTCGAAATGTACTGAACAGCTGATTTATTTTCGCGATTTTAGGGTTAGTTCTATAGATAATAAAAGTTGCTCATGATGATGAGTAGGTACTAACTACCACATTTTCAAGTGGTTTATTCTGTTACACATATACTTTTCTAAGTATACAGGGTAGAGACGATGAAACGACAGTAAATCAAAAAAAACACTGGCAATACTAGTTCATACGAATATGTTGTCTTTTATCACAGATTTGATGTCACTAACTGCAACAGACTGCTTGGAATATTTCCACAGAATAGTAGTCCCTATCCTTGAACAGTTTGAGAGTTTTTGATACTTTATGCAATTGAAAAATTTGTTTTTAATTTCGGTGACAGGATTTGTAATAGTTTTAAAATATTCCTATAAACCAGTATTGCCAGTGTTTTCATTTACTGTCATATCGATGTCTCCGCATTGTATATAAAAGTAGAAGTAGGTACCTATGTTGTTAATCTTTTTTCTTTTTCGTCAAGAAAATACATTGATACTCGTCATGGACATCAAAACAAACAATTCTAAGACTGACTCTAAACACCCGTCTCCGGCATAACCTGCTTCAGTTCCATCATCTGTAAACTTGGTTCAGCAACCTCAGGCCATTGGCAGTAACTCGCTTGTTACGTCACGTTCTTAGTTCAAGAATATCCCCCAAGGAGAAGAGACGAGATACAATCACGGGAAACCACCCTATCACCCAGAGACACGTACGGCCATAAGTTACGGGGTTTTAAGATTGAAGTATAGCTCTTCTCGTTAACCGGTGGAGACGCTGGCTGGTTGCCAAGCGCCATCTTGTTTTTGAGGCGAACTTTTGTTTTTCGTGAATATTTTTTTCAGGGATTCTTTTAGATTAAGACTGGGTTAATCAAGGATCATCAGCACAAGGAAGGCGCAGTAAAAAAAATGAAAGAACACCCACTCTTTTCATTTTTATATTTTTTGGTATTCCGACAACAGAAATAATCAATTGACCTATTACGGTTCATGAGATCCAGCCTGCTGAGAGACAGGTGAATGGATAGCGGAGACTTAGCAATAGAGTCCCGTTGATTACTCATCGTATATGGAACCCTTAAAAAAAGATATCATATGTTATTGAAGTACTAATACTTTAGGAATCAGCAATACAACAACAGCATAAAATAATAGGATTAAGCAGGTGAAATAATCTAAATAAAATTGATGACCCAAGTGATTTAACTTGCTTAAGTTAAGATCGCGCCAAATTCTTCAGAGATCATCTAAGATTAAATGAACCAATTTCCTCTAAGAGTAAAAATAAGCAAGTGGAGTGGGTAACCACTTAAAATTCAGAGCGCTTCGGTCGCAGGAACGCGAAGATGCATGCACCAGTGGACCGTAAGGACTATAAACCACCGCAGACATCCCATGAGCCACAAATCACGGCATGCACTGTGCTGAGACTTGTAAGATGGAGGACAGAAGGTTCACTCATCGAAGTCATCATTCCGTTGCCTGGATAAAAAAAAACTATGATTATTTTTAGTGTCAGATAGATTTTCAAAAAAATTTAGACACGTATTTTTTTCTTTATTTTTTTTCTTTAACTTGCGTTTCATCTTTCTCAAATTGTATTCATTGATGAATACAATTTGAGAAAGATGAAACGCAAGTTCAGGAGTTGGGTCACTTGTAGGTATAAAGTGATACATTTTTACACACGCATTTTAACGCACTGTATCGTCGTCATCTCTTGACGAAAAAAACTTGTCCAATTGGTATTCTTGGATTTTTTTGTAGTAACAAATGCCTATTTATTTTCTGTGCATTGTAAGTGCTACACTGTAATCGCCAACCCGCCTACCAAGTGTGGCGATTATGGCAAACATGCCAAACCCCCCTTGGGGGAGGCCTATATCCAGCACGTCTTTCGGATGATAATGAAGATGATTATTTAAAAGTGCGAGAATTCGCGATCGTCGCGCTAATTGTTCGGCAAAGCCGGAAGGCACCCTCTGTTGACGCTACGACACAATCGGGTTTGCCAGATAAATGAACGCGACGATCGCGTATTCGCGTGATGATTGCTTTGTCCGCCGACGCCTTAGAGTTTTAAAAAGAGGTTTTTCATGAGCAGTTGACCTTCTGCAACCACATTCTAGGTGTACAGGAAAAATAAAGTGCAGCAATGGTGTGAAAGTAAATTGAGATCGGGCGAGTGCCGTGCGGAGGCCATTAGTCAGCATTGAATGGGACAGTCCGGGATCCGTTTTTATGGGAGCCGCGAAAATGTAGCCTTCGGCTCCACTGGACTGGGACTTGGTGACGTCCAAATACGTCGGACAGAACCGTCGTAAAATGCGACATGGGATCATTTGGTGGTACTAAAGTAAAGAGCGGAGCAATGTTTTTGATAAGAAAAAGATTGCGTTCGCGTGCCTTTGGGCGCTTTTACCGACAAATTTTACGTGTTTTATTCGAGCCGTTCGTTGTACAGAAAAGGGCAATTAAGTATCTAAGTTTTTTTTTTGTGTTTAGTAGTTTTATGTCTGTATTTATAAATTATTATTTTTTCTTCTCTCTATTTGTTTTTCTTTAAGTTGCACTTGCCATGTTGTCTCTGCACCACCCTAAGGTCGACTGGAAGAAAATGCCTAAGGCATTAAGTCCGCCTTTGTACAGTGTTTTTACTAGTGCATAAAGTTTTAATAAATAAATTAACATACTAGCTGACCCGCGTAATATCGTCTGCGTCACATGTTGCAACATTTTTCTTTGAAGCTCCGCTCCTTTTGGATGTAGTGTGATATTTTATAGCCTTCCACGATAAATGGGCTATCCAAAAATAAAATAATTTTTCAAGTCGAATCAGTAGTTCTTGAGATTAGCGCATGCAACCGAACAAAGTCTCCAGCTTTATAATATTAACTAGCTTTTGCCCGCGATTTCGTACGCGTATATCCCGTTTTTCCGTAAATAATTTTCCAAATACGCCTGGTAGTTTCAGAGATATCACCGCGTTCAAACAATCAAACAAACAAACTCTTTTGCTTTATTATATTAGAATTTAGATAAGTATCGATTTATTTATTAAAAACTTTATGCACGGTTTTATAAAATATTATTAGCGGACTTATGTTTTAAGAATAATAATTTAATTTTGATTAGAAAATTTTAATTTATCCTTATCAAAGTATAGTTTCTAACGATTAACAATAATATATGTACTTCGAAGCGGTACACGGCCACAATAATAAATTATAAAATGTAACTGTTCCGCAGCACACTATGAATATTTATATACTTTAAATCTGAATAATTTACTGAAAACATTGATTTAAATTTTATAAACAACATGTAATTTATGAACAGTAATGCTCGTTTGATGATGGATTGAAATAAATGATGTTTGTTGCAATTATTTGCAGTCTGACGAATTCAACATGTTAGCAACATGTATTTTATTTAACGCCATTTTAAAATTCTAGGTAGCCGTATTTACAACTGTCAACAAACAATGTTCCATTTACAAAATGAACAAATCTGACTGCAAAGCTCAAGTCAGCAAATGGATCATAACCCTTGGTTATGAAGAGGTTGAAAGAATAATTTCTAATACGTGGTAGCTACATACCCCTCCAGCTGTTTATCTTTCCCCAGTCCTACTTATCTCTCAACACACATACACACCACACACACAACCTACTTGGTTAACTTTGCATGAATAATTTAATTATTATCTTTTTTATCAAAATATCTTCTTTATTTAATTTTTGCCCTAAACTTGTTTGCATTTGTTTAGTATACTGAAACTCCGGTCATAAATGGGCCTAGAGAGCCCTGACACCCATACCACAAGTTCAATCTTAGCTTGGGTGTCAGAGGTGTATAATTTATGTGTCACTTTACAATCTGGTATAAAAAAGAATGTATTGTTAACAACATAGTGATACTAATTGTAAGTTTGAGTAATAAAAAAAAATAAAAAAAACTACTGAAAATGGTTGATTTCCCAATGGTTTTTTTTTAATTGCTCGTATGTTCGCACGTTGTTATTGAATTAATTAATCTACACAATATTTTCATTTCAGTATTAATTTATCGTGAAAATGTAAGGCATTCCTCTAACCAGTTTAAGGATTGAAATGCCATGGAAGCATTTTTTCATCAAGTATTTTGAATGAATTTATTCTAGTTTCCTTAATTTTTTCTCACGATTTATAATGATGTTTTCTTTAGTTGAAATCGTTCCAACAAGAATTTGGATGTACGAAGACCTTAAAAAATACATTTTCTCATTACCAGACTTGAATACGCAATACTAACGTTGTTTCCGAAAAACGGTTCCTTGTGCCTCGATGCTCATGTTGTTTACGAAAAACAGTTCCTTGTGCTTCGATGCTCATGTTGTTTACGAAAAACGGTTCCTTGTTCTTCGATGACCATGTTGTTTCCGAAAAACGGTTCTTCGTTCTTCGAAGTACATTTATTTAAAAAATATATTAATATCTTTGGCTATCATGGTCACACTAGTCTTCACATCTGAGCCCTGCAAAGACTTGAGCGTTTTATTTAGAGTGCGGAGAAAAAAGCTCTGTATTGAATGTCTGCCGATAGCTCTAAACTTTAGATAATAGTTTAAACTTACGACTATGAATCGTTTTGGAACTTATATTGTTTGTAGATACACTGATTGCTTCGTCCATTTTAATGGTGGATTGATTTATGTCTGAGGTAGAATCGATAGCTGGTAGAGCAACGCTGCACACATCCGGGCCGTGCCTGGGACGTTGCCGGGCCGTGGCCGCTACGTGGTCCATCCGGAGCAAAAAACAATATCGGTACGTTAATTTTATATGAACTCGTTACACCTTACCCTACACCTTGTGCGGATGTTACGCATTTTTTTTCAACATGTATTTTGTCACTACTAGATTTTGCACGCCATTTCGTACGCATATCCGTTTTTTTCCCGTTCCCGCATAGCCTATAGCCTTCCTCACGAATGTGGTTATCATATACAATAATAATTTTCCAAATCCGACTGGTAGTTCTAGAGATTAGTGCGTTCAAACAGTAAGAGTTGCGGAATTTGTTCGAAAGAGTCACCGCGGCCCTGGAACGCTGGAAGGGCTTTAGAAGGAACACGGATGGGTTTTAGTCAGTAAGAATCTGACACGCCCTTCCGCTCCACCCAGAGCAGAAGTCATTTGATGATTATCAATCTTTAAAAAAAAGAAGCTTTATTATATTAAAGTATAGATTTTATCATGGTCTGCATCATAATTGGTGCAATCAAGGTAGCAGACATACTTCAAGAAGCAGGAAAAATCAATTTCAAATACCAAGGTACCTAATCACAAGTTACTTGTATACTTTGAGAACCTCTTACTTATAGCTGATGCAATCCTGAAGTCGTCTCCTCCGACTCGGAAGTCGCCGAGATAGCCCATTAATAGCCCGGGGCTATTATCTTTGAATTACGGAGCAAACTGAGGCAATGAAGTGAGAGTAAGTAACTGTCGAGTAAAATTGTTTTACTGCCTACTAAATGGTAACTACTGGTTCCTATGATGGCTTTATGCAAAAGATATTGTCTCGTTTCTTGGTAAAATTTGATTTATTCATACGGGAGTATAGAGGTATGCGGTACAGAGAGTAAAGTCCCGCACACTTCCACTGAAAATGGGAGGATCCTCCGAACCAGACGGATGTTGTGTCTGGTGAGCAACTGCCCGATAGTTGATATCCGGACTGTTGTATGTGTTCAAATCGCACGGAGAACTTTGCTTGCGCGATGCAGGATTTCGTTGTTAGTTCGTCGCTTCGGTTCTTTTTGTTGCCGTACAAATTTCGCTTCTTAGTTTTTCATGTGGTGGCAGAAAATAGATTGACTGAAACAAAGATTCACAATTTGCTTTAATAGTGACTTAAAACAAATATCAAAGGGATCACCTGCAGCCGAAGTAGGTGAGAGTCCGTGAGAGCCTTTATGCATGTTGCTGCACCCACAAGAACTTAGTTTATATTTTCAGGAGGATCTCCTTGTCTCCAGGTCATTGGCAGAAAAGATAGCCCTTTGGAAGTGTCTGCCAAAAAGTAAAAGAGAATTTGAATTAGGAATATGAAAATATGTTTTGTTTTTATATGGGACGCCACCCGGTGCCAGCGCTCGTTGAAGGCTGACGCAAAATATATTATGAAGTTTAAATCTTAAACATAGTTTTATTTATCTTAATAATAGTAAGTAATACTAGCGTGACTCCGTTAGTGTTACAATACATATGGTCTTCCCGACCGATTTCGGCTATGGCGGCTAATCTCAAGGAAAACTAGCCAACGGCGCGGGACATATTGTAGTGCACAAGTGTGTGCGCCAGGGACTGAATACCGATATAATTTGGATAACCGATACCAAAATATCGCTATAAATACCTGTATTAAGGTATCGATATAATACCGTTATTATATATTTTCTTGCGTTTTTTGCGATTTGCAGGTCAGTGTCAGGTTGTACATATCTTGATCAAAATATGATTCGCGACGGTAATAAATATGTATTTACTTAGGAATCATCAATAAAGATTCTGTGACGTCACATTGTAGCCTGATATCTACTGAGTATTACTCAAATTACTGACATAAAATACCAGTATTTATCCCAGATATCGATACTGTTAACGGTATATTCTTAAAAATATCGGTATTCCTCGAGTATCCATATCGGTCCCTGGACTGTGCGCAAACACAGGTGCTCTCCCTCTTCCATCACTCTCATATTCCGATGGGACGGCAACCCGACACGACCAGAGAGAGATCTGGCGCAGGACCAACTACTTTCCGAGGCACGAGGGTGTCACTACCAACTTCCAAACTCGGCATTCGCGCTCGCGACCGTGAGACCAACGGAGCAGTTAAGTTAGTATCTTAGTATAAAATAATATACAACATAAGACTAAGGAAGACTAAGAAGGATTATATCATACGGAACAAAAATATTTGCGACGTATTCTGATTTTTTCCATGAGCATAGCTAGGTTTATAAAATATTTTGAATTATTTATTTTATCAATTGTTTTGGCTGTGGAAATATGTATATTAGACGCGAGAATCATAGCTGGACCGATTGATGCGACGATGCTCGGTGGAGGCCATTGTCAAGCAGTGGACCTCTTTCGAATAAAATGATGACGATGTTTGAATTTGGTTAGAGAAACAGTGATCCATTTTTAGAGTTCCGTACCTTAAAAGGAAAAAAAGGGAAACCTTATAGGATCACTTTATTGTCCGTCCGACCGTCTGTCAATCTGTCTGTCAAGACCCTTTATCTCGGGAACGCGTGGAGGTATCGAGTTGAAAACCATATACTCAGGTCTACAGTCCTTTGAAACTGTGAAAAAATCACTTCTAAGTTAACGTAAAAAAAGATACGACTGTTTATGCCGCAAAAACGTATGTTCTGACACTCTCAAAGAAATCAAAATTTATAGTACTTACTTCCCGTTGACCTAGATTCATGAAATTTGGCAAGAAGATAGATCTTATAGACTTTCGCGGGTAGGTGTAAAAAATCGAAAGACGTAGCTCTGATAGTAATTTTATATTTTAATTA